>JAADWT010000130.1:0-33803 GCA_023336285.1 Pythium grandisporangium
CATCCCCCCCCCCCGTCTTGACTTGCCATTGACCTGAGCTCTATCTAAACTGCGTCGTACCTGTGTCCATACATGTAGTGCCCTCGGCGCCGCAACGCGTGGAGCTCTCAACCGTGAGCCAAGACAGTCTGCACATCGCCTGGGAGCCACCGATCAGCGACGGTGGCGCGCCCATCTCGGGTTACCTCGTGGAATGGGACCCAGACCCGGGTACACGTGAAGTGCAGGTTGTAACCACGCACGTTGAGACGGGCCCGAACGCAGTGCAGCGTGTGCAGAGCTTTGCGGCCCACGTGGATGAAGTGCAGACAGTCACTACAAGCGCCACCATTACCCGCGAGGTGCAGACGATCACGACCTCGGCCGCTGACGGCGAGCTCCTTGGTGGTGTCTTCACGCTGGAGCTGGACACAACGGCCACTGGGGGCAGTCGCCAGCTCAGTGGCGTCATCGGATACAATGCACCGGCAACGGGCGGTCGGGACAGTATGCTGGAGATTCTAAATGCCATGGCCAACCTCGCACCCAATGGCGTCGAGGCAGTCACTCGATCCCTACCCGATGCCACAGGCGGGTACACATGGCATGTGACGTTTGCGCCGGCCATGGGGGATGTGCCACTGCTCACGCTGACCTCCAATTTCCTCACGGGTAGCGGCGCCAACGTGAAGACGACGACGGCCACACAAGGGAATGTGATCGCCGGTGGGGCCTTCACGCTCGGGTTTCGAGGCGATACGACTGCGGAGATTGCCTGTGACGCCACGGATGCCGAGATGCAACACGCGCTGCAGGCGCTGGACTCGGTGGACGGCGTGCTGGTGACGCGCAGTGGACCGGATGATCAGCACGGGTACACGTGGTGGGTTACGTTCACGTCGGACGGTATCCTCTCAACGGGGGACGTCCCCCTGCTCACGGTGGAGGGACTGCCAGCGGATACCTTGCAGGCCACTGGGGCCTCGGTGACGGTGGCGCAGGCCATTGCCGGGAATCAGTTGGGTGGCTCGTTTCAGCTGCTCCTGCAGCTTCCCGATGACCCGGCCAACACAGTGGACACCACGATGGACGTGGCTGTGGACTGTGATGCGGCCACGATGAAGCTTGCCCTGGAGAAACTGGACCGCGTGGGCACCGTTGATGTGACGCGATCCACACTTGCCGATCCACAGGGTGGATACACGTGGACCATCTCGTTTCTCACATTGCGGGGCGATGTACCAATGTTGATCACCGAGACAAGCAAGCTGACCGAGACACGTACGGATGGCGTCACGTCCCGCGGTGTCCGTGTGTGGACCGAGCGTGTGGGCACGGTGCAGGAAATTCAAAAGATTCGCGTAACCACGACTGCCGCGACTGTGTCCACGGCCACGTTTTTCTCGTTACGCGTGCGCTTTGGTGGCCAAGAAGCGATGACAGGCCTGATCCCGGCCAACCCGATGGGGGACGGCACGTGTATGGCCAGCAAGCCCGAGATCCAGCAGATCCAGGTCACTACAGTGGACACGACCGCACAGGGCGGGGATGCGCTCGTGTCCTCGATCACGGCCGTGCAGCTCGTGTTTACCAGTCTAGTGAATGGCGCCAGCGAGATGACGTCGGCGATTATGGTCAATAGCGCCCAGGGGGACTGCGCCGTCGGGGCTACTTCCATTGCCAGGGCGCTCACGGCACTGAAGGCCACCGTTGGTTCCGTGACTGTTGTGGCCACGGGGGCGACGCCATTGGCCACACAGGCGTGTACGTGGGCCGTGACGTTTGCCAATCAGCCCGGGAACCAGGTGCAAATGCGTGTCGTAGCCGCCGACAGCGGCGCGGCGCCTTCCGATACGGTCACGATTGGTGACGATACGGTGACCATCACGACCGTGCAGGACGGCACGATTGATATTATCAAGTCGGAGCTGGAACAACTCGCGAACGTGGTCTCGCCGGGCGTGACCGTGACAGCCGTCTCCAATGGCCAGCACACGTGCACGTGGAGTGTCACCTTTGACGGGAACGCCGGTGATCTCTTGCTCATGGATGTGTCATTGGATGACGGCGCTACCTATGGCACGGCTGGCACGGTGGTATACGCCGGTGGTGATGACACGGTCACGATTGTATCGGATCGACAGGGCACCTCCACCGTGCTTGGTGGTGTGTTTGCGCTCGAGTTTGACGGTCAACGTACGGGGTACATGCCGTTTGATGTCTCGGCATCGGTGTTCAAGACGTACCTCGAGGTGCTCTCCACCGTGGGCAGCGTGGAGGTTACGCGATCGCTTGCTGATGCCAACAACGGGTACGCATGGACGGTGGTCTTCTTGACCAACCTGGGCGATGTCTCCAGTCTGCAGGTGGATGCAAGGGCGCTCACAGGCACGGCGCCGTTCGCGGTCGTGCAAGAAAAAACACGTGGAGTGATGCCACCGTTTAATTCACAAGATGCTGTCAATGGTAAGTGAGTGACTAGTATGGGGAGGGGAAGAATGCAATGATATGGCTGGGCAGGGCACGGACCTGACCTCATGTGGATTGCCGTGACTTGGGGTTTGATGTAGGTTTAAGCTTTGACAGTGTGGTGCTTACAGAACTTAGCGATCTCTCATTCACGGCGAAACACGTGGATGAAAACATCCCGTTTTTCTTTCGAGTGTCGGCGATTAACCCGGCTGGTCTTGGTGAAGGCGCGCTGTCCACCCCGCAATCAGCGATTCCAACAGCACGTACGTTCAGAAATTCTCCACACAGGACGGTCAGCCTTCAATTTCTTTTATGCTTGCTATCAGTGTTTTTCTCACTTTCACGTCGTGTGATTTGTGAATGGCCTGTGGTTGTTGGGTTTGACCGGCTCGTTAGAGCGCCCCAGTGAGCCCAGCAGTGTGGCGTTATCGGCAGTGGACGGCACGACCATCTCGGTGGCTCTGCAATCGCCACTGAGTGATGGGGGGCTTCCGATTAACGCTTTTCAAGTGGAATACAGCGCACTGGAGATTGTGGATGAAGTGCAGGAAATTGTATTGAACGTGCCCGTGCGGAACGAGATTCAGACCGTGACCATGCAGACCAATACGGTGCCCGACCAGCAACTGGTCTTGCTAACCTCCACTTACAGCGGCGTCACGGCCAACGAAGTGCAGCACGTGATGTGCGATGCCTCCATCGTGGATGACGATCCAGATCTCGCCATGCCCAGTTGGTTCTCGCTATCGTTTATGGGTGAAACCACAGCACCCATCAAGGCCGCGGAAACCTCTCTGGCCACGATCAAGGCCACGTTGGAGGAATTAGCGTCGATCACCAGCGTGGACGTGGCGTTCTTCGGTGGTCGCACCACGGCATGCGCGCCATGTGCGGTCAATGCTCCAAGCTGCTCGTCCGGCTTGGCCATCACCTTTACCAGTGTCGTGGGCATGCGTGGTGATATGCCCACGCTGACGGCCTCCACCAATGCTCTGCAGGGCAACCGCCGTGTGGATATCACGGAGCAGGTCAAGGGCCAAGCGCCCGTGACGGGGTACTTCCGTTTGTCGTACCGTCGGGGCAAGGACACGGACACTGTGCCGCTCTCGTTTGATGCCAGCGCCACGGTAATGCGGGATGCGTTGGCGGCGCTGGATGCCGCCGTCACCGTCTCGGTCTCGGATGACACGGCCCAGCTACCGACCGCAGATCAAACGGCCGGCGCACGCCTCTGGCGGGTTACTTTTGGTGGCGCCGGGTATATTCCGGACCTGTTGTTACGGCCACACAATAACGAGTTGATGGGCAATGGCGCCGGTGTGACGGTGTATACGAGAGGCGCAACATATGGCACCGTGCCCGCCTCTGTGGGTGGGAATTACGTTCGTCCGGGAAGCACGTTCCAGCTGAGTCTTGGTGGTCATGTCACGGCGCCCATTGAAGTGGATGCCGCTGATACAACGCTCAAGAGACAGCTTGAGGCGCTGGACAATGTTGGCACGGTGCTGGTGACACGCTCGGGCCCATCGCTCAAGAACGAATATGTGTGGACCGTCACGTTTGTGGCCAACCCCGGTCAGTTCCCCATCGGCGCGGGCAACATGGCCACGATGGTACCTGTCTTCGACTCGGTGATGTTGCCCGGTGACGGCAGTACTGTGGTCGTGGGCACTACGCAGGACGGGTCTGCGTCTGTGGATGGCACGTTTCAGCTTTCGTACCAGGACACCACTAGCGGCGGTATGACCACCACGTTGACCACACGGGCGTTGTCCCCCTTTGAATCCGCAGACGGGGTACGCTCGGCGCTCGAGGAGCTCGCCACGATGGGCGCTGTGACTGTGACCAGGCAAGTGCGCACCGATGGGTACGCGTGGCAGGTTACGTTTGACGCGTGCCGCACGAGTACACCCGTGTGTAACCTGGGTGATCTCGCGGCACTCGTGCCCGACGTCACCCTCCTTACAGGTGGGTACACCACACCCAGTGTGGCCCGACCAACGGTCACAGTGTCGGAGGTAATCAAGGGCGTGGCTCCACAGCACAGCGCCATGGTCACGGACCTCTCTGGTGGCGAGCCCTTTGTGGCCGCGTTTACGGAGCTCGCGTATGGCACGCTCTACTACGTGCGGGCCTCGTTCCGGAACGCACTCAGTATGGGGCGTCGCCTATTATCCACACCGGAGGTTGTGCGCACCAAGCATCTACCCCCCGGTGCACCACCTCCCGTGGTGCTGGTATCCTCCAGCGCGACCAGTCTTACACTGTCGTGGCAGGCCCCCACCGTGAATGGTGGCGCCGTCGTGACAGGGTATGAACTGTGGCTCTCGGAGTGGAGCGAGCCGTCCTACCGCAAGGTCTACGACCGCCCCAACGACGCACAGACTCGGCAAGTCACGCTGTCCACACTGGATGATAATGCACTGGACGTGGACCACGCGTACCGGTTCAAGGTGCGCGCGATCAATTTCTGTCACGCCGACGCGCCTCAGACCGCGTGCTATGGCGCGTTCAGTGCCATGGTGTCGTACACAGTGCGTGCCTCGCCCGTGGTGCCCCAGCCACCACCCACGCTGCAGCGCGATGCCCTGACGAGTATTGGTGATCCCGTCGCCGTGGCGGACGGTGTGCTGGTCGTGCGGTGGACGCCACCGCTGGACAATGGGGGCTCGCCGCTCACGGCGTTCCAGTTGTTTATGATGGAAGACGCCACCGCGGGTGGTGCCTGGGTGCAGCAGCAGCCCTTGCTGGGCGCGTTCCCACACGGGTACACGCATACGATCACGAATTGTGTGGAGGGCCGAGTCTATCGGCTCTACGTACAGGCCGTAAACGCCGTGGGGGTCTCACCGCGCAGTCCCGTGCTCTCCGTGGTGATGGCCACCGTGCCCTCGGCCCCAGTGGCGCCCACGCTTGTGGACGTGACAGCCACAGCCATGACGCTGCGCTGGCAGCCGCCTCTGGCGTGCACGGCCACGTTGACGGGCTGTAACGGCGCGCCCCTGCTTGGGTACAGGCTGTGGCAGTACCCCGGTGTAACAGCGGCCACTGCGGCGTCCACTGTCGTGCAGCAGGAGGTGCAGCGCATTGTCACGAGTGTGGCCACACCCGTGAGTGAGGTTCAGGACGTGACGATCGAGGGTGCATCGGGTCAGTTCTCGCTCTATGTGGCCGGCCAGACCACATCACTACTGGATGCCGGGGCCTCGGGGGCCTCGGTCTCGGCAACGGCGATGGCTGCGGCCATTCAGGCCACGGGCATTGGCACGGTGGATGTGGTCAAGACGCCGCTGGCCACGGGAGCAACTTGGAGCGTCACGTTCACGGGCCACAGCGGTGCGATGCCCAGTGCCATGGTGGTGGTGCCCGACCGCTTGCGAAACACGATGGTGGCCACAGCGTTTACCACTAGCGTGGCTCGCACCCGGCAGGGCACGACGGCATTGGGTGGTGACTTTACGGTCGCGTTTCGTGGCCAGGAAACGCCGTCGCTGTCGGCCACGGCCACGACCAGTGGCGAGATGAAGCGCCAGCTGGAAAACCTGGCCACGGTGGGTGTTGTGGACGTGACGGCCACGGCCATTGGCTCGTATGGCGCCATGCAATGGGATGTCACGTTCCTCACCGAGATGGGCGATCTGCCGGCGCTAACCGTGACGTCGGGCCGCCTCACGGGGGGGAACGCGCGCGTTCAGGTGGTTACCATGCAAGAGGGGACCCCCGGTCGGCTGGTCTACGATGGCAGCTCGTCTCCGGATGTCCTGCAGACCACGGTGACCGACCTTGTGGCCGACACACTGTACGCGTACAAGGTGGTGGCAATCAACGCCGCTGGCCAGGGACTCGCAGGGGTGGCCACACCAGCGATCGCGGCCTCACCTGGCGCGAGTGCGTTGCAGACCACGGCCTCGGGGGCGGCACTACGACAGGGCATTGCGGGCGTGGTCTATGAAGTGCAGAGCGTGACGACGGTGGGGCTGGGCGCGGTGGCCACGTTCTCGCTGCATCACCGTGGTGGTGTGGCCATGGGCCCCATCGCCAAGGACACGACGGCCGAGCAATTGGAACAGGTGCTGTCCACACAGGATCCGGCCATGGGTACCGTTCACGTGACCAGGCAACAGGCGGGTGGCACTGGGGCCGAGGTGACATGGCTGGTCACGTTTGTGGACCAGATCGGGGACCTCCCGCTCCTGGTCGCGGATGATGCCGTCCACGTGAATGTGGTCGAGTTTGTCAAGGGGGACGCCAACGAGTTTATCATTTCGCCACGCAAGGCCTCGGGCGATGTCGTGACGTATGCCACGCTGCCCACCTCGTTCCAGGGACGCGATATCTTTTGGACTGAGCTCTGGGCCACACCGCCCAGTGTGGTGGACGGCACCCACGTGTTTGTGAGCGAGGCCGGTGGCCAGGCGCGCTTCAGTGGCGTCGTGTACGAGATCCAGACGTTCACGCTGGTGAGCGATGGCACCACGGCTGGGTCATTCACGTTTCGACTGGATACCTCGGCCCCCGTGCGGGTCGGTGGTGTGGTTTCAACCAGCTCGGTGGCTGTGGACGCTGTGACCCTACGGGATGCCGCGACCACGGACCAGATGGCATGTCATTTGATCAAGGTGAGTATTGAAACGCTGAGTAACGTGGTGAGTGTGGATGTCACGCGTATGTTCCATGCAGGTACCTCTTCGTGGACGTATACCGTGACTTTTACGGGCGATCTCTGTGATCTCCCGGCGCTGGAACTGATTGGGGACACGACCTTTATGGGCTCATCGTCGGGTGGCGTCACGGCCTTGACCGAGATTCAGGCGGGGGAGTGTGAAGTGCAGACCGTGGCCACAAGCGCGAGTGTCGAGTCCACGGCCGAGGTGCAGGCCGTGAGCACGTGGTTGGACGATTCCGCGGGTGTCACGGCCCTCAGCGGATCGTTTGAGCTGCGGTTTGTGGCCGACGCCGATGCCGCCACGGGGGGAACGATCACGGTGCCCGTGACGGCGGATGCGGCCACTATGGAGGCGTTGTTGGAATCGCTGCCCGGGTTGGACGATGTGAGCGTGAGTATGCAGACCATGGACTATGGCGCGACCACGGGGTTACGCACGTGGCTGGTTACGTTCCAGGAGATTTTGGGTGCCGTCCCCGACCTGGTGGTGTCCTCAACAGCGGCCCTGGTGGGTAATGGCGCCACCGTGACTGTGAAGGAGGTGACCCGCATGGGCGTCCCGCTTGGTGGCACGTTTGTGCTGCACTACATGGGGGACACGACTGTGAACCTGTCCTTTGACATTGAAGCCGAGGCACTCAAGGTGGAACTGGAGAACCTACGATCGGTGCAACAGGTGGACGTGGTCAAGGAAGAACGCTTCAATGGCAATCGATGGACCATCTCGTTTACGCGGAACCTGGGTGATCTGCCATTGCTGGAGGCGTACCCGTACGCGTACGAGATTCAGGCGATTGAGACGGTGGGTGGCAGCCCCACACCGTTAGCGGGCCACTTTCGACTCGCATTTACGGGGGCTGGAACGGGCAGTACTGTCACGACGACAGAGGATCTGGAATGGACGGCACGGATCCCGTTTGATGCGTCGGCCGAGACGATGAAGGCCTCGCTTGAGGCGCTTCCATCTGTCGGGCGTGTGGATGTGTCCCGCTCGGATCGATTGGATGCGGGCAATCGGTTCCAATGGCTGGTCACGTTTCGTTGGCGATTGGGGGACATTGGCAACTTGGTGGTTTTATACGACGGTGAAGAGGAAGAGATCTATATTGACACGATGGCACTGGAGGAAGCAACGATTGTGAACGGCATCAGGCAGCTGCTCACGGGCAGTCTGGCCGCCGTGCAGGTCCGTGAAGTGCAGGCCGGCTCGATGCAGTCGCTGACGGGCTCGTTCCCGACCCTGACGGTTCATGAGAAGCACGCTGGGCGACCGAGTTATACGGGGCGATACGTGCCGATGACGACCCCAACGGTAGCCCAGGGCGGCACGTACTCGGTGGCCGTGCAGCAATTACACAAGGGTGGGCTCTGGGCGCTCTACTATGACAATTTCTGGCTGCAGGACGAGCCCGTGCTTTCACGTGTAGACCCAACGCTCGCGTTTGACTGGGGGCGTGGCGCCGTCACGGCGTTTGGACGCGACTACGTAAGCATTCGCTGGATGGGCAAGCTAGCCGTGCCGGCCTCGGACACGTACGTGATTTACATTGACTCGAGCGAGGGCGTCCGCGTGTGGCTGGACCACGAGCTTCGTGTGGATACGTGGGATTCTGCCGAGATGATGATGGACGACGCTAGCCAAGCGAGTGAGCTCGAGGGCACGCACCGGAACTTCCAGGTCAATCTGGCCAGCGGCACGTTCTACGACCTCAAGATTGAGTACCACGAGGCCACGGGCGAGGCCTCACTGCGGCTACGCTGGTCCTCGTCCTTCCTCATGCTCGCCGACATCCCCAGCACGGCGTTGTTTTATGGGGACCATATCGTTGGCTCGCCGTTCCCCATCACGGTGGCTCCGGGGGCCACGGATTTCCCGTTTACAACGGCGTATGGCATGGGGCTCTCGTCCGCGGTCGTTGGTGTCCCAGCACGGTTCATCATTCAGGCCAGAGATCAGAACGGGAACAACCGGACGCAGGGCGGTGGTACTGGAAGTGATGATGACGCGTTCGCGATCGCGCTGCGCACTACGAGCGATGACCCTGACGTGCTGCTGTCCCCATTTGCCGAGCCAGTCTACCTGGGCGAAGGTCAGTACCTGGTGGAGTACCTGCCCGCGCTGAGTGGCGAGTTTGCGCTCTCGATTCAGACCATGGGGGGCAAGGATATCTACTGTGGCCGTGGCAAGATCGGTAAGTGCAGCCCGTTCCAGGTGACCATCGCACCGGGCCCCACGACACCGCATACCAGCCAGGCATTGGGGACCTCCACGGCTTTGTCGTCCTCATCGTTGATGGACGCCTTGGTCGAGGCAGTGGCCGGCCGCGCCTCAAACTTTAGCATCCAGGCACGAGACACGTACGGGAACAAACGGTGGACGAGTCTAGATCACGAGGAGATGGACGCGTTTGATACACGGATGGTGTTGACCACGCAACGCAGTGTGCAGTTCCGGGGCAGTGCGCTCACGCGGTCGGGCCACAGTGGGGACCAGGGTCTGTACCATGTGCAATATTCCATCCCCGTGGCTGGTACGTATGAGATGCAGACGTACCTGCAGGACACACCGATCCTCATGTGTCCCGCCAGTGGCTCGAGTACGTCGTGTTTGCCATTGGGGACGCCGTCCATACTCAAGGTGGTCCACAGCACGCTGCACACGGCGTCCACTACAGTGGAGGACGCGGCCACGAGCGCGCTTTCACAGGCCATCAGTGGACAAGAGACTTCGTTCACGGTCTATGCTCGGGATGCCTTTGGTAACCTACGCATGGGCGATCGCACGCCACACTCGGTGTCCACGGGGGACGGCCGCTCGGACGCGTTTTTGGTTACACTGCGTGGGGACCACGAAAGCGTAACCACGTCCAGTGCCGTGCAAATCCTTACGTCCTCTCTGGTCGTGGGGGCGGTCACCGGGACGGGGTACTTCCGCTTGAGTTACGGCAGCTTCCGTTTGCCGCTGTGTTTGCAGTGTGTCACAGCGCTGACGGGCACGACTTTGACCGTGGACGAGGACCTCACCACCTTGTTGCTGGCCACGGCGTCGTCCATGAAGTTTGTCGTGAATGCCTGTGTGCTCACGGCCACGGCGGTGACGTCCACGAGTGTAACCCTGGAGGGTAACCACGGCTGCGCGGCGTTTACAGGCGCGCAAGCTGGGTTATACGTGTCGGATCCGGCCATGGGTGGGGACATGTTGACCCCGTTGCTCCCGCATGACGTCTCCGCTGAAGGGCTCCAGGCAGTGCTCCAGGATCTCGTGGAGCGTGCAGATGCGAGTGACGCTAGTGGCAGTGATAACCACGGCAGTGTACCCGCTTTCCTTTCCGCAGCCGCCACGAGTGTGTTGGTTACCCGCAGCATCGTAACCCCTGCCAACCAGTATGCGTGGCGGGTTACGTTTGCCTCGCAAATCAGTCTCGCGGCGTGGCAGCACGCGCATTTAGCGGTTGAGTACCCACCGGCGAGTGCCGTGACGACCCCCAGTCTATATGCGACGCCCCTGGTCGTGACGTACGACGCGAGTAGTGGCGTGTACCCGGTGCATTACACTGCGCACTACGCCGGCGCGTATAACCTCTCAGTGGTTACACTCGATGGTCAGCACGTGAAAGGTAGCCCCTTTATGGTCACGGTGGCCGATGCCGGCACGACGGATGGACGCAGCAGTGTGGTGGCTCACGGCAACCCACGGGTGGTACCCCATACACTGGCTCCATCGGTTCTGACCGTGGAGGCCGGTCAGGTGCTTCGGTTCCCGTTGCAATTAAAAGACTCACGCCGTTTGGAGAAACAGGCCGTGCAGTTGCGCGCCGCCGTGCCGCTCAAGACCGTCTGGGAGGTGCAGCGCGTGAGTGTGGGCGCCACGGCGACGACGATGATGCTCAACTTTCGTGGTGCTCCAACCGCGGCCAGTGTGGATGTGGGGCACACGTTCTCAGCCGTGCAGACGGCACTGGAGGCGCTCGTCACGATCACTACCGTCCTCGTGTCAACGGCGCCCGAGTTCAGTAGCGACACGGTCGTTGTGGCCGGCCACGCGTTCCTGGTCACGTTTACAGGCGAACTGGGCGCGTTGCCACTGCTCTCAGTCGCTAGTGGGGCCGCCACGCCGTCCTACGTTACCCGCGGGGTCGTGGCCGCCCGACAGGAGGTTCAGCTGCTCACGTGTTCCTCATCAGCCACACCAGCGGCAGATGGTGGCTTCACGGTCACGTGGAGTGGCAACAGTGGCGCCAGCGTCACCGTGTCAGCCAATGCCGCGCTTTTCGGTGCCAGCAGTGCATTGGCCGAACAATTGACAGCGTTGGTCGGGACCACCGTGACGGTGAGCGCGCAGCCGCCATCGGGCCAGGCCGCACAGACTACCGTCTGCGCCAATACGCCTCAACGCCTGGCGCTCCGCTTTGCCGATGCCAAGGGGAACGTCGCCCCACTGATGTTCACCACACCCATCGCGTCCGTGCTCACGATCGTGGCCGAGGATGACTCGGATGACGCTGTCAGTGGCATCTACCCGGCATGGGGCACGTTCCAGTTGCAATTCTTGGGTGACCCGGTCCTGGCCGAGTGGGAGACGACCGTCAGTGTGCCCTATGATGCATCCGCGGCCGTCGTGCAGACGGCGTTGCAGGCGTTGCCGTCCATTGATGCCGTGTCGGTGACCCGCGATTGGTTTGAGGTCACACCCGAGGCGGAGATGGTGGACGTGGATGGCATGCTGGCCGCCCACGATGATGACGAAGACACGGTCACCATCACGCTCGCGCAGTGGACGGTCACGTTTACGAGCCACAGTGGGGACGAGCACCTGCTGCGGTCTATCTCCTCGGGTCTGTTCATGGCCGACAATGGACAAGTCGTCCCCATGGTGCGCGTGCGCGAACTGGTGGCTGGCTCGTGGGGCAATGACCGCGCCGTGGTGGCCACTGATACCGCGGTCGAGCTCGACGCGGTGGCCATCACATTGACCACCACAAGGGAGTTTGCGGGTGTCCAGGAGATGCAGTTGCTGCGGTGTTTTGGTAGTGCCGTGTTCACATTGACGTATGGTGGCCAGAGCGTCGTGCTATCTCCACAGGCCACGCGAAGCGAGCTCGAGACGGCTCTCAACACGATTGTAACCAACGGGGTACGCGTGCACCTACTGGATGATGAAGAGATGGACCCGACTAATAGCGACAGTGGGGGTACCCTGGAGTCAGCGCTCTATCGTCCCGTGTGTACCCACCCCTGGAACGCGTTTGCATCGCAACCCACCGCGTTCGCGATCATGTTTGATGGTTCGCCGCAGGATGTACCCTTGATCACGTGGTCCGGCACGAGCAACGATCTCTCCATCACGGAGCATACCCGTGGTGTGGAGCCAAATGAGACGGTGATCCGCATGGCCAACCGTGAGGTTCAGCATCTGCGCTGTGTGGTGGCCTCTACCAGTGCATTGTCCTCTTCCTCGGCCACGTTTGAGCTCGTGTTTGAAGGTGTGTCACTGGTAGTAGCGGCGAGCACGGCGATCGAAGCCTTTGAGAGCCAACTCAACGCACTGCCCTCCATTGCGGCACGTGGTGGTGTATTGGTGAGCAGCACGATGCCCCAGCTTTGCCATGTCTTGGCCGACGATGCCGTGGATGCCGTCGTGGTGATCACGTTCCAGCAAATTGCTGACCCTTCGTTACTCGCAGTGCTGCGTCGACAGCCACTTCGTGATGGCTTGAAGAGTGTGTCCGTGGTGGAAGCTATCAAGGGCGTGGCTGGACTAACGTTTGCTACCGCCAGTGACCGTACCAACCTTTCCCCACCAGGGCTGATGTACATATCCATTGCGCCGGAGATCAAGGGCGTCTACTCACTAGATGTGCACGTGCAGGGTGTGACGGCACTGCACCCGGCGACGATCGAGGTCGTGCCCTCGCTTGCCGATCCAGAGACAAGTACGCACGACGCACCGGCGGTGGTGACCCAGGGGCAGTTCACGCAGTTCACGGTTCAGGCTGTGGACCGGTTTGGCAATACGCTGGACGAGAGCACCGAGCTTGGCACCGAGGGTTTTGTGGCCACGCTCAGCCTGCTACAGCCGATGGCCAATGTATCGTACGCCGTGGCCGTGACCGAGGCGTTTCCCAACTCGGAGGGGCAGTTCACGTTGAGCTTCACGGCGCAGCATGCCGCGGACTATTCGCTGCGGATCGCGCGCCGTCGCGGCGGCGGGCTCTGGGCCACGTACTACCGCTCGCTGGATTGGACCAACACGGCGTCCACCATGGCGGTGGCCGCCACGGCCACGGCGCTCTCACAGGTGCAGCCACAGCCACAGCAGCGCCAGGATGCCGCGATTGATTTCAACTGGCAGCAGGAATCGCCGCTGGGGGAACCGTTCCCCAACAAGTTCTTTAGCGTGTCCTGGCACGGTGAGCTTCGCGCCGAAGTGACGGGGCGCCATCTGCTCTCGTTGCGCGCGGACGATGCCGTCTCGCTTGTACTGCACGGCGTTGAGCTGATCAACACGATCGTGGATCCAGCAAAATCCTCCGGATCGGCCTCGCCCGCCTCGTCATCCTCGTCGGCCGAGATGTTCCTGGAAGCTGGACGCTTCTATGAGATTCAAATCCGGTACCGGACGCAGGACGCGCAGTCGTACATCCACCTGGAGTGGAGTTGCGTGCAGGCCGGGTTGTCACGCCGTGTGGTGCCCCCTACCGCACTCTTTATGCAGACCGAGACGCAAAACACCCCGCACTCTATCCGAGCGTACCCTGGCTTGGTCTCGGCTGCGCGCTCGCGGAACTCGATCGACGAGTTCAGCGAGAACGACACGGCCCACACTATGGTGGTGACTACGCCTGCGCTGGCTGCCTACACGTTTGAGCTGGACGCACGGGATGTGATGGGGAACCCGCTGGTGCAGGATGGCAGTGTACCCTTCCGCGTAACCCTGGTGGGTACACTGGGCTGGGCCGCGCTTGGCCGCGTGAATGACGTCGTGGCGGCGCGAGCGGAGGATACTCCCGTGGCCCTCACGGCCTCTTCGTTGTGCGCCAGCTGTGCCATCAGTTTTAGCTCTGCGACTAACACACTTATGGTCAACGCCGACGTGTTGCATCACTTGATTCCGGGGACCTTGTTCCGGGTCGTGGCCGCCAACAGCGGCACCACGGCGCGTCGTCGCGATTGCTATTTCACAAGCGTATCCAGTACAGCATTCAATACTGTGGCGGGGACAGCGAGTCTTGTTGTCGCCGCCAACTCGGGTTGTGACGACTTTACCGGTGCGCAGCGGCAAGTCTCCAGTGTGGTACCCCAGCAGTGGCGCTACCTGGGTACATGTACCGTAACTCAGGGGGGGATTTCACTCACCTCGTGCTCGAGTAACCTGGGTGCACTACCACGTGATGACCCATTGAAACGAGGCGACTGGCTCGTGGTGGGGCGAGAGCGGCACCGCGTGCATGGCTCACAGGGTGTCTTGGATACCACCAGTGTGCCACTCAGCGAGCGATACCGAGGCAAAGACAGTCTGCTGGTGCCCGTATTCAAAGCTGGTACCCGCACGGGGTACCATACGGTAACCGTTGTACCCTACGTCAAGGGCGAGTACGAGCTACGCGTCTCCGTACCCCGCGTGGATGCCGTGTTCACGGTGTGGACACAGTCCTCGGCCATGGACCTCGGTGGTGCGTTCCGGTTGACGCTCCATGCACCAGCGCTGACCAGTAGCCGGACCACGGCGAATATCGCGTTCAATGCCGCTGCCGCGGATGTCAAGGCTGCACTGGAGGCACTGGACGTCGTAGCCACCGCTGTGGCCGTTGGCGCCGTGCGAGTGGGTGTCGCCACGACCTGCAAGAACGCGGACGCCAAGCAGGGATGTCGCTGGTTGGTCACGTTTGTGCATGCCATTCAGGCGGGGGATGAGGACGTGGAGGATGCCGCCACGGCGGCGTTACTCGACGGGATGTCGCTGACTGCTGTGAGCGATGCCCTGCTCACGGGCAATGAAGCCCGTGCGCGTGTTCTGGTTGTACAGGCGCCACGCGCACCACAGTCGGTGGCTGGGTTCCCCAAGCGAGTGGTAGTGGTGCCAGGTGCAGTGAACCCCAGTGTGAGTACCGCGCTGGGGCGAGGCCTCGTGCTGGCCACGGCCGGACGAGTGGCCAGCTTCCAGGTGCAACTCAAGGACACACACGGCAACGATCTGGAAGGTGAGGTCGATGCGCTTCCATCCTCGTCGCTGGATGTCTTTGTCTTCCCGTCCGGGGCCACACGGACCAAATCGTTGGTCGTGAAGATGATGCGGGCAGGAGGTACGAGTGCCACCACTGCCTACCCAGTTCGCAGTAGTGGGCATGACGGAGACGATGAAGAGGAAGAGGAGGCGGTCATTGTCGGCGCGCGTGTGCTGGCCAGTGGACGTGGCGATGGTCGCTGGAATGCGACATATGCGCCGATCCGGTCAGGGATCCACACGGTGGCGGTGCTGCTGCAGACGCGACCCGAGGTTCACGAACTGACCTCGAGCTTCCCTCAGGTGCGGGACCGTGGTGGCTCGTTCGTGCTTCGCCTTCATGGCCAGGCCACGGTGCCCCTAGCGTTTGACGCCAATGCCACCGAGCTGCAGCAGGCCTTACTTAGTCTGCCCTGCTTCCAGGCGCTGTTCACCACCACCGCCATACCTATGCCCATCACGGTGACGCGGCGAGAGAACCCGACGACGTTTGGTTTTATCTACGAGGTGACGTACACCCGTGTGCCCTCGGGCTGGCTCTCGGTCCCGTTACTAGAGATTGGGAGTAACCTCTACGGCGCCAATGGACGAGCCGCGCTCACGGTGCGTGTGCTGCAGCGCCGATTGCGCGAGCATGTCAAGACCTCGCAGTCGCTGGGCTCCCCACTGGTGGTGGAAGTACAGGTGGTGCGCGTCGTTGCCGGTGTCACGGGTGGGTACTTTAAGCTGGCGTTCCATGGACAGATCACAGCCGCGATCGCGTTTGATGCCACGGCCGCCGAGCTGCAGGCGGCGCTCCAGGCGCTGGGTAGCATCGGTGTGGATGGCGTGACCGTAACCAGCACGACGGTCGGTGAGTACGTGGTTACTTTCACGGGTGGTGGTGACCCCGGTGCGCCACAGAGCGAGTATTGGCGCTCCAGTCGGTATACCCCCGGTCGAGTAGTTACGAATCCATTACTGGTTGGAGACCTGCCGGCACTCAGTGTAACCTCGGACTCGGCATCCACATTGGTGGGTGGGGGCGCTGGCGACCGCGTGATCGTGTATGAAGGCGGTGCAACCTCACCCGCGGGGACGCAGACCGTGGATGGGAACTCGCCGTTCCTGACCACAGTGGCGCATGGCTCGATCGTACCCGAGCGATGCACGGCCATTGATACGGCCACTGCGTTTTGGCCTGGGACGCTTGATGCCGTGGGGCAGGAGGGGCTTCACGGCGGCAAGTTTAATTCGAAGACAAGGTTTGTTATTGAGACGCGGGACAAACATGGGAATCTATTGGATGGCACGAGTGGTGGCCTGGAAGGTGGGCCGTTTCCAGAGGTGCAGATCATTGAGACAGCTGTTCGAGGTGCTGTCGTGGGTAGTACACTGGCTGGGACGTTTACGCTGCAGTATGGGTCGCAGTCCACGGCCCCACTTCCTTACACGGCTGGGATCCACATGGTTGAGGCGGCACTGGAACAGCTCGTGTCACTTGGGTCGGTCAGTGTGGATACAACGGACGTTACCACTCTGGTTACGCTGGGGCAGGTGATCGCGACCAAGACGTCTAACGTGCTGGACACGAAAGGAGTGGATTTGAGCTCGCAGTTTGCTGTCAATGATTGGATTCGAGTCGGGTCGCCCTCAGAGGGCCCTGTGTTTACCGTACTAGCTATCACACCCGCCAGCATTACGTTGTCTTCACCCTACAAGGGGGTTACGAATACGGCTACTGACGTGTATAAGCAGGCCGTCGCTGGTGCTGGGTACACGTACGTGGTTCAGTTCGACTCAGACCTCGGAGACTTGGGGCCAGTGAAAGTCGATGCGTCCTCGCTCTCGGTGGTCGACGCCGGTGGGGGCAACGCGGGCGTTGTCGATGCCACGGTTACGGCGTGTGATAATTACCGCGTGCAGGAAATCGTAACTTCGGCTGATTCGCAACTCTCGGGTACGTTTTCTCTATCGTTTCGCGGTGTGGAGACCGAGATGCTGCCCTGGGATGTGGACTCGACGGCGTTGGCCGACGCACTTGAAGCGCTCGAGGATATCCACGCTGTGGTCGTGGATTCCCCGCCCGTTGGGGGTACCAATGGTGGGTACACGTGGTTGGTTACACTCATTTCGGTAGAGCCGGTGGACAACGGCGACGGCGACGGTGACGGCGGTGGTGGTCAAGTGGAGTTAGACAGTGAGGATCTGCTATTGTACGCAGAAGGGTACCTCTTGGTCGGAACCAACGCGTTGGTCGTGGCGCGTGGTGTGTGCCCGTCCACGATCACGTCCACGGGTGCTATCGTAACTTCTCAGGCCGGTCGACTCGGCCACTCGTTTGTGCCCGTGCTTTCGGGAGCCGAGACTGTGGCTGCGGACGTGCGTTACCTCTCGCAGGGCAAGTACACGGCCACTTACGAGACGCCTCGCGCTGATTCATACTCACTTAGTGTGGATCACGCCAAGCCCTACGGTTTGCTGGCCAGTTATTTCAACAACCGGTGGCTCTATGGCGACAGCCCTGCCATGGAGCGCGTCGATGCTCGCGTGGACTTCCAGTGGCCGTCCTACATCACGCCGAGCAGCCAGGACTATGTCAGTGTGCGCTGGCGAGGGTACGTCAAGCCGTCTTTTTCAGAAGATTACGTGTTCTCGGTTCGTGTCAACGACGGTGCTCGGCTCTGGATTGACGGTGAGCTTGTGTTGGACGCGTTTGAGCAAGAGGTTGACGATGCAGGAGCGACCATAGCCAGTGGCTCGCGGCTCGTGGAGAGACGCAGCGCCAACAGCACACGGTTAACGAAAGACCGATTGACCGCGCTCGTACTCGAGTATCGCGAGCTCACGGGCTTTGCCGGCATTCAATTACTGTGGGAATCGCTGTCGCAGGACCAGAGCGTGATCCCGTCGGAGCGCTTGTTTCATCGCTCGGCCGCGATCCACGCCGCACCGTTTGCTGTGCAAACCGTTGGCGTGCACCCCAGCCCACCCACAAACGTGGCGTTGTCGATTGCCGCCTGGGATGCATTGACCGTGACATTTACCGCGCCCGACGATGACGGAGGCGACGTGGTGACAGCATACCTGGTGGAATGGTGGACTGCTGGGACATATGGTTCACCCGAGATTCAGGTCTTGAAGCTGGACATGGGCAATACCGGTGGCAGTTTTACACTGACGCTGGACGCGGGGGATGTCACGGGTCCAATCGCGTACAACGCCCTGGCTAGCGAGGTGGAGGCCGCGCTGGAGGCATTGTCCGATGCCGGTGATGTACTCGTGACTCGCGTGGAAACGGCTTTGACTCGTTCTTTCAGTATTACGTTCTTGACTCGGGTATCAACTGTACCCGTATTGACTGTGAATGCGGCTGGGCTCACGGGTACGGGCGCACTTGTGGTCTGCAGTAAAACATCGACCACGCCATTGGGCAGCAATCCGGGCGGAGTGCTCACGTGTGCCAGTGGTGAGAGCACGACGGGTGCGGTAGGCCCCCTGCTGGGGTCCTCCAGTGCCGTGTCGTTGGATATCGTGGCGGGTGATCCCTACCGATTTACAATCACAGGGCTTTCACAGGCTACGGCATTGGTAGCGCCCACAACTGCTGGCGCAACTGGCACGGGGGGGCCTGGCTTCCAGGTACGCGTGAGTGCGCGCAATGCCGCGGGGCTCAGTGTCCCCAGCGCCGTCGTGGCGCTCAAGCCCATGGCCGTGCCCGATGCCCCCGAGAACGTTGGGTTACGCCTCGTGCCCGGAGAGGGTACGCAGCTGCGCGTGGTCTGGGATGCCCCGCTATCAGATCGTGGTGCCCTGGTGACGCACTACCGAGTGGACTGGCGGCTCTGGCAGGTAGCGTCGACTCCGTCCACGGGTATGGTATTGGCCTCGTCCAGTGAAGCTTCCTTGGCCACCGAGACCGTAACCTCATGGAGCTTCCGTGGCTCGGCCGCGGCCTTTTTGTCCGCGTACCCGGCCTCGTTACGGTACAAGCATACCATCACGGGGCTGACCCCGGGCATGGCGTATGTGGTAACGGTCTCGGCCGAGAACGTGATGGGTGTGGGCCCTTCGTCGGCCAGTGTGCCATCGCTGGAGATCCCACGTGCCAAAGCTAGCGTGTTGCCCGATGGTGTGACGGGTGTCTCACTCCGCGTGATCCCGGCCAGTGATAGCGAGCGACTCGCCAACGATGCCAGTACCAACGTCTCGGTGGCTGCCTCGTCGTCTTCGCTTCGACTGTCGTGGTTACCACCTCGAACCGCCAACGGGGCCGCGATTCAAAAGTATTTATTGGAATGGTACGAGTACAGCGACAGTTCAGCGCGGGCGGAAGTGCAAGTGATCAAGTTGCATGGTGCGACGGCGACGGATACGGTTACGGGTACGTTCCGCGTCGGGTACGCGTTGGCCGTGACGGATGACCTGCCAGCGGATGTCACGGAGACGGACTTGCAAACCAGTCTGGAGGCACTGGCCACACTGCGAAGCGTGCATGTGGAACGTGCTGTGGATGTCGCGCTCGGTGGGTACGAATGGATGGTTACATTTTTGAGCGAGGTTCCGGCGTTGACGGGGCAGAGCCTGCAGGTTACAAACATGGAGCTCGTGGCCACACCCAGTGGGGGTGCTGTGGTGGTGGATGTAGGCGCTCGCCTCGATCCATCGCATGTCGGAAGTCGCAGCTTCACGGTGACGGCTACAAAGGGGACCGCGACGCTGGCGTGTGGAAGCATTGAAAACTATGCGCAGGTGGGTATGTATGTGCAGATCGCGGGTGTAACCTCGGCCGCTGGCATTTGGGGGCCGATTGCGAGCGTTGGGACGGATAGTGTAATCCTTGCGACCAGCTTCACGGGGGACTCGGGTTCCTACGCAAGTACGAAAATCGGGTGGACCGTACCCGGTGCATTGCCGACCAAGTACCACGCCGTGGAGTACCCCGTCAGCGTACCCACGACGCCAGCGACGACGACGATGACGACAACGATGATGTCCAAGGCCATGGGGTACACGTTGCCCTCGCTGCAGGCGGGGGTACTCGTCTCGGCGCGTGTGAGTGCGTGCAACGCGCTGGGATGCGCCACGCCTCGCACCGCCACACCCGTGGCCCTGGCGGCGCCACGGCAGCGTCCAGCCAGCCCACGACGTGTGCAGATCGCCCTGGGCTCGGCCACATCGCTACGTGTGTACTGGGGCCATCCGTCCAGCGATGGTGGCGCCGTGGTTACGCATTACCGTATTGAATGGGCGCCGTCGTCATCGTTTGCCGAGTCCGAGGTGCAATCCGAGCGGAAATCCGTGAGTAACCCCGGTGTGGACTGCATGCTGTCCCCGTGTGAGGCTGTTGTGGGTGGGTTGACTCGGGGCACGGCCTACTACGTGCGTGTGTGGGCGTATAACGCACTAGGGTACTCGCGCTTTGCCGCGCTGGGTGTACCGGCGTTCGCTGTTCCCAGTACCCAGCCAGCTCCACCCAATCAGGTCTTGGTGACGCCATTGACCTCCATCTCGGACGACAGCGGCGCGGGTCTGCTTGTGGCGTTCAATACAAGCGACCACGACACGGGGGGTCAACCCGTGAGCAATTACCGCATCGACTGGGTGGCCATGGACCTGGAGGCCATTGTGGACCGCGCCATGGTGAGCCTCACAGCCGCGCGGGCGCTTTCCTACGATGTCTTGTACGCGCGCCACACGACGCAGATGCTTTTGTTGTCCGCCACAAGCTACGACGTGCGTGGCCACTTCCGTGTCTCATTCCGTGGACATGCCACGCCCGCATTACGCTGGGATATTAGCGCGCATGCCCTCCAGATAGCACTTGAGGAGCTGGATACAGTGGGTCGTGTGGACGTGCGGCGCTACCCAACGGGGAATGCGTTTGCGTGGTTCATTCGATTCCTGGGGCAGCGTGCGCTGGCCGTGGACGACGGGGACAGTGACCCAGCCATGGATCCACAGGAGGATGACGCGCATCTGCCACTGCTACGCGTCTCACTGGACACCAGTCAGCTGCCGGCGGCGTTTGCCACGACGCAGCACGCGGAGGACGTGGCCGTGTCCCCCACCGCGAGTCTGTGGGGCACACAGGCCACACTGGGGGTGGCCACGGTGATCCGCGCCTGGCACGGGTTTGAACAGCAGCGTGTGACGTTGTCCACGTCCGTGGGCGTGCTCAGCGGCCAGTTTACGCTGAGCTATGGCACCCAGCGCTCCGCCCCGTTGCCTGTGGATATCGCGGTCGCTGACCTGGAGCAGATCCTGCAGGCGGAGCTGGGCCTGGGCGTGGTCAAGGTTGTCGCGCGAGCGCTAGCGCCGTCCGCGGGCCAATCCTCGGGGCGTGTGGTCACCGTCGTGTTGCTGTCTCGACTAGGTGGTGTGGACCAGCCATTGCTGACCTGTGACGCGGCGGGGCTGACGAGTCTCACTGCGGATGGCCACACATTGACTGCCGGTGCCACGTTTGCGTGCCCCACGAATCGACTTGTTCCTGGCGCTCGTCCCCTGTTTCAAAGCGCTCTATCTGGTTCGACCGTGGTTTCAGCCACCGACAAGGAATTGGTGGATGCGCGTGGTGAACTGAGGGTGGCTATCACCGAGTTACCCACGGGTGTGGGCTTCCACGTGCGTGTTTCGGCCTGGAATGGCGTGGGCGATGTCTATGGTCGTGCCATGTACTCGCGACCAGCGCGTGTGGTCACTCAGACACCACCGGGACCACCCACGGACCTGGCGATGGTGTCCACATTGGCCCCCTCTGGTGGTGCGCTCGTGACGTGGACACCACCGTTGGATGACGGTGGCGCGCCATTGACGCGTGTCTTGCTGCAGTTTGCCCCGCTCCGTGGCCTGGCGGAACAGCAAAGCGTCAAGGTGCTCAATGTGTTGAGCGATGTGGGTGGTGGCTTTGCGCTGGGCTGGAGCAGGAGCTGGAGCAGGACAACGACGAGTATGGCTGTGGACGAGTCACTGCCGGTGCTGTGGACGGAGCAGATGCCCTGGGATGCCTCGGCCACGAAGGTGCAGGCGGAATTGAATGCACTTCTGGCCCGAATGGCCGAGATGGACGCAGCCAGTCTACCGACGACGAACGAGGAGGAGCCAGTGACACGGGTCACGCGGCGCACGTTGCTTGTGGGGAGCATGGGCTTTGAATGGCTGGTCACGTTCCATGCAGCGCTGGGGGATGTGCCACAATTGCGTGTGGATGATACTCTGCTCACGGGTGAAGATGCGTCCGCGGTGGTGGCCGACAAGGTGCAGGGCGCGTTGCTCAGCTTTAGTGAGGGCGATGGAGCTATGGAGATGGCTGCTCTGAGTCATGCAGCCGCCTCGCCGAGTGGATTGACCTCATTAGCGTCGTCGTCGTCGTCCACCACCACCACCACGGTGGCCACTGCGTTGCAAGAAGTCCAGGAGCTGTTTATCTATTCACGCTCACGTGTGGACTTGGGTGGATCCGTGACGCTGAGCTATTGTGGCTCGGTCACGGCGCCCATCTCGGTCACGGCCACGGCTGACCAAGTGGCCAACACGCTTGAGTCTCTAACCACGGTGGACCACGTCGAGGTCTCAGTGGTGGATGCCGATCTGCGGTCCGTGGCCCGCGTCCACCAGCAATACGGCGTGCGTTGGCGCGTCACGTTCCCGTCGTCCGTGGGTGATACGCCGCTGATCCTGACATCCACAAACCCAGCGGATGCCTCGCGACCATTCCGGGCCAGTGCCTGTGAGGGCTCGTTGACTGGGACATCGCCCTGTATCACCGTGACCGAGCTCGTGCGGGGCGGAGTTCCCTCGGAGATGACGCTGTCTGCGCTCTCGACAGGGCCACTGCCCTCGCTGGGGTACGCGGTTCGCATAACCTGCGCGAACGAATGGTTTGTGAGTCCAACGTGGACTACTCTGCCCGATGGCTTTGTGCCCTCCACAAGGCCCCGGCCAGGACCCCCCAGGGAGGTACAGGTGACCCCGATCGCCGAGGACGCATTGGGTGTCTCCTGGAGGTACCCATGGGGCAGTGCACATGCCACTGAGGCCGCGGTAACTTTCTTTCAAGTGCAATGGGACGTGAATGCACAGTTTGCGCAGCAGGATGTGCATGCTGGTGCGATCGATCTCGCAGTGGTTAACTTATCCGAGTCTGACCCGTTCCAGTACGTGATCACGGGGCTGGACGCTACGCAGCGCTATTACGTCCGTGTTTGGGCGGGGAACGCGTACGGCAAGGGGATGCCCTCGCCACAGGCCGTGCCTGTGGACGCGTACGAGCGTGTGGACCGTGTGGTGATAACGAGTTCAGCAACTGGTGTCGTTGAGGCGTTGGATGTGGCCACGGATGCGCAGACATTTACACTCGCGTTTAGCGAATACCCAGCACTCCCCACGGCCATGATCGCGGTGGATGCCCCTGCGTCTGTCGTCGCTGATGCGCTGATGGCTCTGCCCTTTGTGGGCGTCGTCTCGGTGACGCGACAGGATCACTCGCGTGGGCTGGTGGCCAACCGGTACGACGACTCGGGTGTGGACGCGTCCGTGGCGTACTACCTGCAATGGACGATCACGTTCCTGAGTGCGGACACGATGGATCTCACCAGTGGCAGTGCCCTCTTTGCGTCCAGCGGAGGCGGCATTGCGCCGTCCACGCTGGGGGCACTGCAGGTTACACTGAGTGGCACATCCACGGGTCCATTCATCGCTGGGGACCTGCAAGTGCTCGCTATTCGCGATGGTATGGTGCCCACCACCGTCGATGCCTTGCTGCCAGGGGTATCGCCCCGCGCCATGCCCTCGATGGGGCCGAACGACGTGCGTGTCTCGATTGTGGACGACACCTCGCTTGGTGTGTCGTGGACTCCACCACTGCCACAACTGACGGCCTCAGCGACCACGACGAAATACCTCGTGGAATGGAGCCAGGCCCCCGACTTTCTGGCCACATCGGCAAGCCATAGCACCAGTGTCACGTACGCGCTGGCCTCGGCATCCACTCAGGTCGTGGTGGCGACTGCGAACGCTGTCAAGGAAAGCTATCAGATCACAGGACTTGTCTCGGCCACACCCTACTACGTTCGGGTCTCAGCCTACAATGGTGATTTGGTTAACCATGGTAATGCTCCCCGCGGGTACAGTGACCCCGTGGTGGCGCAATGGGTAGTGACACAGAGTCTACTGCAGCTGCACAGTGAAATTGATTACAACACTGTGCGGGTGAGTGAGTCGATCCAGCTTGGTGTGGACAAGGTGGCGCCCGTCGTGCAGGTGCCCTACCAACCCACATCCGTGGCCGTACGAGTCAGTGCACTGGACATTGCCTCAACGTTGGAGCTGGACATTGTTGGCCCCAGTGTGGACGCGCGAGGATTTGTCGCCAGTGACGGCGGCCAGAGCGTCTCGCATTACCGAGTGGAATGGGACACCCACTCGGAGCTCAACAGTGGGGCTGCGCAGAGCTACGACTTTTACGTGGATCCGAATGCACCCTGTACGCTGCTGGCACCCTGCACAGTCCCGCTTGGGGCTAGTATTCAGTCGCTCTCACTGACTGCGGGGGTCGCGACGACGGGCAGCTTTCGGTTGGCACTGGGTGGTGCGACGGCAAGTGTGGCCTCGCCGCCGACCACAGCCAGCATGACCGAGTTGCTCTGTGCGGCCTGTACGCTCACGTTTGATGGCTCGGGTCTGGCCGCGTTTGTGGACTATGATGCAGCGGACCCGGACCTGCGGGCCACACTGGGGACCGGTGCCTGGCTGGTGGTGAACCGTGATTCCGCGGGCGGCCGGAACCCTTGCGTGTTCCAGGTGGCCGCCACGGCCACGGCCACGGCGCAGAGACTGCCGCTGGTGACGGACCACGCGAATGCCGTGATGTGTACGCTACCGAATGGTTTGTATTCCGTCCACTCGTTTGTGGCCAGTGCGGGTTGTGTATCCGTGGCTGGGTTATCCACGGCTACACTGCAGATGACGCTGCAGACCATGCTGGGCGATGACGTGGTCGTGGCCAAGGATGTCTCAGCCACCACGGGGGTTACGGAGTACCTCATCACCTTCACGGGAGTAACCTTTGGCACTCGTCCAGGGTCACAACCATTGCCGCAACTGAGTATCACGGCAGGCGATGGCTCGGCCGGATGTACAGCGGTATCGCCTCTGCGTGGTATCTGGACGTCCACCAAGCTTGCCAACACGGCCGTGCAACCGGGTGTGCCCTACTTTATTCGTGTGGCCGCCGTGACATTGTTCGGTGTCGGTACTCCACGCATGGCTACACCGGTGTGCCATGACGTACCTTGTCGACATGGTTCTTGGCGTCTTGCCGCCGCCGCTCCACCGCCCGCACCTTTGCAGGTTCGCGTCTGGAGCGATCGCAGTGATCGATCGGCACTGCACGTGGACTGGCGGCCACCAGTGACGACCAATGGCGCAGCGCTGACCCGGTACTTGGTCGAGTTCTCGGTTGACGGCTTCACGAAGGTCTCACTGTGTACGGGGTGTGTGCAGGCATTGAGTACACCCAGTGTCGGTAGCAGTAGCTCCACGGGCGGCACTATCACGTTGACAAGTGATGTATCGGGTTCCACGACCGTGGGCAACGTGTGGGCGTTGAGCAGTCGAGACCCCGCGTGTCTGGTGATCATCTCGGCCCTGCTGTCGGGTTTTACTGCGGGCGTCATGACGTATGAGCTGGAGCCTAATCACGGTTGTGATCCATTCGCGGGGGCCACTGGGAACTTGGACAAGCTGCACGGGCTTGGCAGTGGGTATCAGGTCGTGGACGCGAGTAGTGACGTCCTCGAAGGGTCCTACGTGGCCACAAAGTTAACCATGTTAACCCCCAACACGGAGTACCAGGTTCGCGTGCGTCCGCAGAACGCCGAAGGACTGGGTGCCGTCATGAGGGCGACCCCCATCTGTGAGTCAGGTATTGAGGCCTGCCAGGCTAGTAGCAATGACGATGGCGTGACTGTGGTGACGCGCCAATTGCCCGTCGCGCCCTGGCTGACCGGGCCACAGCAGCTTCTCGTGGGCACCTCCAATGAACTCGGGTTCACACAGGACTCGGCCTGGGTCGCGTTCACGGACCCGAGCGACTGGCACGGTCTCGAGCGTGTGGATCGCTACCGTGTGGAATGGGATTCCGTGGCCTCGTTCACGTCCACACATCGGCAGTCCACCTCGGTCGTCGTGTTTGATGCAAGCAACCCGGCCGCGGTCGTGGCTTCTCCATCACTGTGGACCAGTCGCCAGCTATGCCCAAGCTGTGTAGCCACGCTCACGACGGCTGGTACGGGTGACACGGAAACATTGACCATCACCAACCCAGCGGGGGACATCTCCGTGTTTGCCGGTGACGTCCTCACCGTGGCCATGGGCGTTCGCAACTGCCAGCTCACGGTGGCCACCGAGGGGATGCGGTCCACCACGGAGATCGCCGTGCTAGCCACCCACACATGTGCACCGTTGGCGGGCCAGTCACTGGCACTGCATCGCCGTGATCAATTCCTCTGTGAGCTCACGTCGTTGACCATGGGGGGCTCCATCCACGTCCGAGTCACGGCGCACAATTCGCTCGGGTACGGTACCCCCAGTGACGCGTTGGCATTGACCCCACTCACGACCAGTGATCCACCACCGGCCCCACTGGTGACTCTGCAATCTCTCTCGCCACCACTCGAGGGCGGTGAGCCAGACGAGACCTTTGCCACGAGTGAGGATGGCTCGCTTCGTGTGAGTGCGCTAGTCGTGCGCTTCCAGGCACCACCCGAGCGCGATGCCGTGGTGGACCTGGTGGGCACGGGCGGTGGCCAGGTGACGCAGTACCTCGTGGAATGGAGCGACGGCGACTGGAGCGACGCCACCACGTTCCAGCACGATGTGCAATCCATCACGACCAGTGCCACGGCGCTGGGTGGTGGTGGTGTCTTGCAGGGCGCCTTCCGGTTGCGCTGGGACACGACGGGGTGTAACACCTGCACCATTCAGGGCGTGTATGAATCAGCGGCGATTGCGTATGACGCCAGCGCCTCCGCGATGGCGACGGCGCTGGAAAACCTGCCCAATATCGGCCAGGTTCGCGTCGTAAAGGACCCGTGCTCGGTGCTGCTGGAGTGTGTCTGGCACATCACGTTCGTCTCCGAGATGGGTGTGCTGCCTTTGCTCTCCGTGGTGGACAACCGCCTGTATGCCGCGGGGGCCATGGGCCAGGTCACGGTGGCCTCGGAACACGTTGGACTCATCGCCAATGGCAAGCGCGTGTGCCCCACGACGGACCCAGCAACGGGGGTACCGGTCTCGGGCCGTCAGTACTGCGTTCTCTACTCGGCGGCGACTATAGGCTCGGGCCCACAGCGGGTACTGGTACCCGGGCTCACGCCGGGTATGACCTATTATGCGCGTGTCTCGGCCTTCCACGCGCTCGGGTTTGGGCGTCGCCGGGTCACGGCCCCCACGGGTGTGATGGTCCCGTTTGAGGTCCCGGACCCACCCGTATCACCCTGGAACCCCTCCGCGGCACCCGTGCTTTCACTGGCGGGCGATGCACAGTCCCTACTGGTCTCATTCGCGGCGCCGAGCTTCATGGGTGGGTCGCCCGTCACGGGGTTTGCGATCGAATGGGACCCACGGGCCTCGTTCGACAGCGGGGCCAGTGGCGATGCCTGGCGGGATGTGTTACTACCAGCCACGCAGTCGCAGTACACGATTACAGGGCTCACGCCGGGGGTCTGGTATTATGTTCGTCTCTATGCCATGAACGCACCCATGGGCGCGGGTCGACCCGTTCCGACCTCCCCGAATCGAGAGATGCCCCGGGGCAAGCCCGATGCCCCCAGTGGTGTGACCCTATCAGTGAATACGCAGTGGGTACCGCAGGGCACGGCGCTCACAGTCACGTGGCATCCACCCAATGGCGCTGATGCATTGGCCTCGAACGTGGTACTCTCGTTTCCAACCCGGTATCGTGTGGAATGGTTTCAGCGAGCCGCCAGTGATCCCTTCTTTGGCGAACCCGTGGTGCAGCGGCTGGTTACGACGGGTACGGTCACGGGGGGTACGTTTACACTGGCCATGCCTGCTGCCGGGGAATCCATTGCGCGGGACTATGACTCGGTGCACCGCGTGCTCCCCGGTACGGTCTCGGTTGTGCAGGGCCAATCGTTTGTCACCACATCCAGTGACCTCACGGGGTGGCTGCGGCGAGGCGACGTGCTCATCTTTGCGGCCTTCTCGTCATCCAGTCCGGACAGTGGCTCTGTGTGGCCCAGCAGCGAGGTGAGGTACCTAGTGGCGGCCAGTGGCGAGTTCTCATCCACACGCATCCCGTTGGCCAGTGTGGATGCGCTGGTGGCATCCACGCCGTCCACACTGGCGACCACACTGACCACTTATACCGGTGTGACGGCATCCGCGCTGGTGTTGCGCACACTATGCAAGACGGCGCCACTCACGTTTGATCTCACCCCGACGGCCCTACAGAACGCACTGGAGATGCTGCCCAGTGTCGTGGGCCACGTTCACGTGGAGCGCACGCAGCTGGACGCAGTGGCGCAGCGCTATGAATGGCTGATCACGTTCACGTCCCTGGCCATCAGTGATGCACCTTCGATCGCTGTGACGGCACCGCTACTGATTGTGAATGATCATCAACTCGTGGGCTCGAATGGTGTGGACGCCACGGTCTCTCTGCAGTCCACAGGGGTGGCTCGTGAGGCCTTTGGCGCGGCCACCGTCATGGCGGCTGTGGCCAGCGTGCAGGCGCAGGGCGAGGGCTTTGCCTTCACGATTGCGCCTCTCACGACGGGGGTGCCATATTACGCACGTGTGGCCGCCGCTAATGACCGTGGCTTTGGCGCATTCGCATTGGCGGTGCCCGTTTCCTCGACGGATGGCACTCTACTCGTAGGTGAGCAGGCGCTGGCGCCCACGCGGCCACCGTTTGCGCTGACCAACGTGCAACTTCGTGCGTTGAGTCGTCACTATCTTCAGGTCACGTTTGACCAGGTCGTGGGCAAGTCGGGTGGCCAGGCAGTGGACGGCTACCGTGTGGATTGGGCCACAACGACGGCCAGTTGGACGGACTCGGAGAGCAGTAGTGGTGATGGTGGTGGTGGCAACCGCCAGTCACTGGACGTGGCGCCTGCTACACACTGGCACCGCGTCACGACCACC
Source organism: Pythium grandisporangium (assembly GCA_023336285.1). Taxonomy (NCBI): domain Eukaryota; phylum Oomycota; class Peronosporomycetes; order Pythiales; family Pythiaceae; genus Pythium; species Pythium grandisporangium. The sequence goes on from JAADWT010000130.1 coordinate 29,493, forward strand.
GCGCATACCGGACCGTTCACGGCTGGTAGCTCGTTCTCGCTGACCACTGTGGACGCTCGCAGTGTCTCGGGCACCATGCGACAGCCGGTCAAGGCCATGGTGAGTGTGGTCTCGGCTGGCTCTGGCTGGCAGCCACATCACCTGTTTGTGCGGCGCTGGGGGCCGGATGCGAACCTAGGACTGGGCGATGCCGACCTGGGGGCCACCCTGGTGCGTGGGGAGCGTGTCCGTGTGCGGAATGCGCTCGCGCGGGTGTGTCTGGATCCTTCGATGGCCTACGCATTGCCTGTGGATGCCACGACGGCGGCGGTCTCTCCGTTTGATAGCGTCACTTCGGAGCTCACGCTGGTTGCACCAGCACAGCCCAGTGATGTGGCCCTCGTGGCCACCCTGCTGCAGCCAGGCACGGTGCTCTCCATTGGCTCGCAAACAATGGACGGCAATGGTGGCGCAGTGTGCCAGGTCATCGTGCAGACCGTGGTGGACGCGACCCATCTGCGAGTATCCTCGTACGCGTGTGGCGCCTCACTGTTGTCGTCGCTCACAGCGGCCGCACTGGCCGTCCACTGGGGCCCAGCGCTTGTGCCGCTCTGCCTGGACGAGGACGCGTGGACGCCACTGACCGAGGGCTCGTCCGCCGCAGCCACATTTGTGGCCGGCCTGGGTGCGCGCTGGTCCAGCGATCCACTGGCGATCTACCGCAGTGACTCAGTGCTGGGCACCGCCAGTATGTTGGTGACCACGGGTGCGAGTAGTGGCCGTGTGGCCGTGGCCGTGAGCCCCAGTGCGGCGCTCGCACCATCCGCACAGGCACTGGCCTGTGGTGACTGGGTACGGATCTCGGATGCACTGTCTGCGCCTCTCTATCGGGTGTACCGCAAGTGTGACCACGTGGGCACAACCTGTGACTGTACACGAGCATTACAAGACACGTTCTTTATTGAATTGGCACAGGCCGAGGGCAGTGAAAGCCACGTGGTGACCCCCGTGGGTCTGGCCGAGACGGCATTGGCCGCTACGACGCGAGAGATTCAAACGCTGACGTTTGCCACGGGTGTGGGCACCCGGTTGACCCTGGGGCAGGGTGGGTTCCGACTAAAGTGGGGCGAGGCCACGACGGCGACGACCTTGCGCGGTGGCAATGGCGGGGTTAACCTTAACGACGACGTAGGGTGCCTCTTGTGGGCCTCGGGGTTAACCGCGGCGGATGCGCTTGTGGATGCACAGGCGCTGCGTGATGAGCTGCAGACCTTACTCGGTGTGGACAGTGTTGTGGTGACACGATCGTCCACAACGGAGAGCGATGCCACCACGGCCATGACCTATAGCATCACGTTTACGGGTCACGGTGTGCGTGGACTTCAGCCAGTACTGCAGGTGCAGGACGTGGGCGTCAATGGGTGCAGTGCCTTTGCTGGGGCTACGTTGGTGCCGGCCACACCGGTTGTGGCACGCGTGCAGCACGCACTTGCGCCTCTGTATCGTGCGCCCACGACGGCACCGATCCTGTTTGATGCCTCGAGTGCGGACGTACGGGCCGCGTTGGAATCGCTCAGTACCGTAGCCCGTGTGGACGTGACCCGCCAGGTGGAGGCCCACGGGTTTGCCTGGCGCGTGACGCATGTGGCGCATACCCCAGAGTTTCCAGCGCCAGCGCTGAGAGCCAATGGGCTCAACCTTTTGGCCGTGCTGGACCCGGGCATCACGGTGACGCCCTACCAGGAACTCACCCTCAATGCCGCCAAGGATGGGGTTGGGGGTGGAGCTGGGGTTGGGGCTGGATCGGGCTCAGGCTCAGGCTCGGTGTTTGCGCGGGTTCGAGCGCGGAACGCGATGGGCTGGGGTGACCCGGGTCTGCCCGTGGCGGTGCAACCCGCGGACCGTGTACCCGGGTCGATCTCGACTGTTGACGCACGTGTGGATGTACTCTCGGACACGAGGTTACTGGTGCAATGGGGGTATCCACAGCACGACGGCGGACAACCCGTAAGTGAGTACAAACTTGAGTGGTGGCCCGAGGATGACCCGGTCTCGGGGCGACAGACCCGGGTCGTGCACCACCTGGAGAGTGACGGCCCGGCGGTCACGGACGTGGCCACGATCAGTGTCTCGGCCCCCATGCTCGCCCAGGGTGGACGGCAGTACGCGTCTGGTACATTCCAGGTCGCATTTGCCGGTCAGTGGAGCCCTGAGCTGGCGTACGACATCTCGGCCGAGGCATTGGCTGCGGCACTCGAGTCGTTACCCACGGTGCCACGAGATGCCCAGGGTCATGCGGTCCAGGTCACTCGGTTTTTGACGCCCAACGGGTTCACGTGGCTGGTTACGTTCCTGGGGGCACCCGGTAACCAGCACGAGCCGCGGCATTCCATGCATCAACCCGTGCGACGCGCGCACAACCTGGAGGTCGCCACGGCGTCGTCGTCGTCCTCACTACTGGTGTGCATGGCCGCGCACCGCGACCTGGCGGCGCAGTGCCGACCACAGCGCAGCAACGGGTTGGCTGCCAGTGTGGCCACGGGCTCGGCACCGGAGGTGCAATGGCTGCGCTGCACGACGTTAACCGCGCCAGCCGCTGGGGCCACGTTCCAGTTAACTTTCGCGGGACTCGCATCCGCCATCACAACGGCTGCGATCCCGGCTAACGGCGATGCGCAGGTACTGGAAGATGCCCTGAACGAGGCCCTGCGTGGCCAGGCCCACGTACGAGTGCAGTTTGAATTGGAGTGGACGGCCCCGGCATCCACCCAGTCCACAGTGTGTGCGCAATCATCTGTGACGGCCGCGGCACGGCTGCGGATCACGCTGGACACGGTACTCGGCGATGCGCCTCTACTGGAGCTAGGCCCCACGACAGGAGATATCCTGGATGTGAGCATCATCGAGGCCCGCAAGGGACTCACCCAGCGTGTGGTGGGGCGATTGCCCTATTCGACCACGCTCTCGGGGCTCCCGGCGGGCAAGTCCTACGGCATCCGCGTGGCGGCCTACAACAGCGTGGGGTATGGTGCGTTCACGGCCATCACGGGCGTGTATACACCTCATGTCCAGGCACCGGCACCACCGCAGCAGTTGCAAGTCACCTCGGTCGCGCACAGTGGTGGGTCCACGCTGTTGGCGCTCTGGCGAGTTCCCCCCAGTGATGGCGGCCATGCCGGTGGCCTCACGGGGTACCGTGTGGACTGGGACGCGACCCCGGTCTTCACCAGTGCGTGCGGGGAACATGTGGACACGCAGACACTGACGTTGACCCATTCAGCCGCAGTCACGGGGGTGGGCATTCAGTTCAAGCTCGTGTTGGGTATGGGCAGTGAGACGGTCTCGGTCGCCTGTCTGGACTGGCAGGCCAGCGCCGAGCAGGTGCGCGCTTCACTGGCGGCTCTGCAGGGCGTGTACCAGTACGTGGAGGTTACACGCCGCGGCGATGACTCGGTGCGCTGGGATTACGGCCATGAGTACGTGGTTTCGTTTGTGGTACCCGTGACGGCGGCCTCGGTCGTGGCGCAACCCGAGACGGGGGCGGCATTGCCCGTGTCGATCCCATTGCTTCGTGTGGACACGAGTGATGGTACCTGTAATTCGTTTCCCGGCGCGGGTACCGTGGTGCGTGCTCGGTTTGGTCCCCACTTGCAGGACCGCGAGGCGCGTGGCCTCGTGGATGGCAGTAATACCGGCTGTAGTGCTGGCTCGCTGGAACCCGTGGGGCGTGTGACGGTAAGTGAGGATGCAGCCAAGGCCACGGCGCTGACCCCACTGGTGCTGCAGCTGGCCAGGCAGTTGACCCAACAGCAGCAACAAGCGGAGTCGACGGTGGATCTGGGCATCGCCACGGGTGTGCTCTGCGCGAGCTGTGTGCAGGCCATGACGGACAACCTCGTGACGGTCACGCAGGCACTGCCGCTGGCCACGAACGAGTACTTTGTGATCGAGGACACGGCCACGGGCCGCTGGTGTGTGCTGCGCGCGCAGATCGTGCTGGCCTCGACCGTGTCGGTGGCGCTGGATGACCCGGCCACGGCTAGCGCCTACGGGTGCGACCTGCCGCGCCCGTTTGCCGCACAGGCCTGGCGCGCGTCCGCCTTCCGACTGCGTGCGCTCCTGATCGAGGACCTCGTGCCGGGCAAGGAGTACTCGGTACGCGTCGCCGCTGAGTCGGCCGCGGGCCGCAGCACCGCCACCGTGGCCTAGGGGCATACTAGGTACAGACCAAAGTTAACCATTTAGGTATACCTACATCCAGTAACATATAACATATATAGGTTGAATACTGAACGATTGAATTGAAATTGGAAGAAGCCAAAAAAAAAAAAA
>JAADWT010000131.1:0-33749 GCA_023336285.1 Pythium grandisporangium
CCCCCCCCCCCCCAGCCGATCTTGTGGTCGTACTAGAGATGAAAACGCAGCCCCACCTGCTCCTCCCTGTACGTTGTTTGATTTTTTTTAAAACTGTTTTAAGAGAGCATGTCACGCATCAAGCGGTTCTCCAGCTCCTGGTAGCTAGAATCGAGTGGCAAATGGACCATGTCACGCACAAAATTAGCGAGTGTCGTGATTTTTAGTTCGCGGTCCCAGCTCTCATCGTGAACCACCGGCTTCCAGGCTTGGTACGTGTTAAAAGTGGACGCCGGTTGCTCACCGCATTGACTGCGTGGATCCTCCATGGGTCGGATCACCTGCCATGCGTGACGCTGCAGCGTGACACCCTCCATCGCCGTCCCCGACGCAGAGATCGGGTCGACGCGCAGAAAGGAGAGAATGGCAGTCTGGTCAGCGTCTACGAAACGACGATTGATGATCTGGATGCGACACACAGCGCTGGTGGCGAGGAAATCGATTTTGCCTTCGAATATCTTGATAATGGTGTTGTCAGATTCTTCAACCTGATACACATGAACACGTGAACACCCACAATTAATGTCAGAACGTCGTTAGTACGTTGATCACGTCTAGGAATGACACCACAGCACAGCTATACTGCGTGCCGAGGACCTTTATGAATGAGCGACCGCTGGGTTCATCAAGCCATTTGGAGATTTCCCACTGCGTGTTGCCAATTGTTTCGAACACGAACGGGAGAACGCGGGCATCCAGAAATTCAATCCATTTGCCAGAAGTTGGATCATTGCGAACTTTTACTGCCCGGTGCGCGTTGTCCGCGGACTGGAATCGTGGATTACCAAAGATCCTGGGGATTTGCTCGTACATGCCGATCAGTTCGGCGTGAAGATGATCTGTCGCGAGGGGATACTTCATCAAGTGGACTTCCATTTGCCATCGCTCACGCTTCGCCGCAAGAAGTTTTGATAAAGATCTTCCTGACGACAAGAGCTATGAAACACGTGTCCTCGTTAGCATATATCGGCTACATGTATCTCTGAGGAAACGGCGTTGTCCGTTATAATAGCGGTGAATCACACACATATATACACAGAGAAGGAAATCGCGATGGCTCTGCCTTACCTTGCGATTTGTGGGTTTGGACAGTATTTTCTCGAGCGATTTCGCTATCTTGATCTGTTCCTTCACAAAGTCTCGCAACTCGGTATTTTCGCACTCGGCACTGTATCGTAGTGCGAGTTGCCTGCTGGCGATGTCTTCCCAGTTGGATGGTGAATTGTTGCCAGAGAGCAATCCATCACCCACCGACTTGGTCCTCGCTTGGTTCCTGTTGTTATGATGTATGGGGTGCGCATTGGCGCGTAACGTTAGCAACTTGAGTTTCTTCTCCAGCGTGAGTACTGTGGCTTGTAAGTAGGCAAGCTCGTCCTGCTGGCCCCGTTTGCGATGGCGAGGCGAAGCAGAGTCCGTCTGCTGGACGACCACGCGACGCTTTTTCGTCTTGGACGTGGCGACCACGGATACAACCGCGCTCTGACTCGTACTGGGTTTGCTGCAGGAAGAGCTCTGTTGCAATGGTGACACAAGGGAATCACTGTCCTTTGAGCACCGCGCAATCGCATCCTCCTGTGAGTGATGGGGTGATGCAACGGCAAAACACGGAGGTGGTAATTGGTCGTGACCTTCGTCTCCGCTCTTTGCCGGTGGCTTGGAACACGCCGCCACCAGTTCGCCGATATCGTTGGTGTACAACTCGTCCACCAACGCGAGTACCTCACCCAGGGTCGCATGCTCCGTCATGCCGTCCATTCCAATGCTATTATTATTGATCGAGATGCGAGACTAAAAATGATGAAATGCAAGTTCGGATCCATAGCAAATGCCCGCGTCCAAACTTTTTTTTTGTTAAGTTCCGAAAGTCGTGATTAAAATCAGGACGTTCGGATTCTTTGAGAATCATTCTCTTCAAAAACCGTGTCATAAACTTGTGACGTGTGACAGGTATGACTCACAGTAATCGCGACGCTTCAAACGCGGGTCGGCTGCCAAAGCGTTTGATTACGGGCCGTAATCACAGTTTACCATCATTCCGAAGCCAATGGGCTCAATGGACTCATGTCCTGTAGCAATGTACCATTCCCCGTGGGGCTGCTGATGGGTGAGGATCATCGCCCATGGGCTGGGCACCGCTTTGCTTCACGCAACAGTATCCCCATTCTACAAGCTGGTGACACCGGAAGCGTATGCAGATGATGGAACTGGTGGCTATGATGTCAAACTTATGCGTCGACCAATTTTATTCATGGCACAATCTCCAGGCAACTTGATTTTCGACTGCGGCATCATTCGGACCAACTATTGAGTAGTAAGACACAGTAACTTCCCGATTTGGTTCTCCCGTAGCATCAGTGTCTATCCATCACAGTTAATTCTCCGACATGTTTCCACTCGGCCAGGCAGGTTGTTTTTGGGTGATGTCACGTACTTCGAAGTATTCACAAAGTAAATGGCAATAAGGTATGGCATCCTGGTACCGTTGTAACCTCCAACACATGAATTCCACGCAAGCCACTCCACAGAATATTCGATAGCGTTTCCCACACTGTTTAAGAAAGCATACCATCCATCAAGCGATCCTCCAACTTTTGATAGCGGGCATCCAGCTCGTAATGAACCGAGCCATGCACAAATTTGGCGAGTGTGGTGACCTTGAGCTCGCGATCCGAGCTGCCCTCGCACGGCACCGGCTTGCAGGCTTGGTAAATGTGAGACGTTGAAGCCTGTTGCCCATCGAAGAGGGTGTGCTGACGTCCGATGGGGCGGATCACCTGCCATGTGCGATTCTGCAGCGTGACACCATCGATCGGGGTCCCAGATGCGGAAATTGGGTCTATACGCAGAAAGGAGATAACGGAAATCTGACGGGGCTCCACGAAACGCTGAAGAATGACCCGGATGCGGCATTCAGCGCTGGCATTGGGGAAATCGACTGTGCCTTTAAACCCCTTGACAACCATATCATCGGTCTCTTCGAGCTGGTATTCATACGTGCAGTTCAACAGCAACAACAACAAAAACCAACACAATTAAATTCAAGATGTCAGAACACGAGACACCTCAACTGACAGCCACAGTCTACACAATACCTTGGCAAACGCAAGACCGTTGCGTTCCGTTAGGGATACAGAGTTTTCCCATTGCGCGTTACCGATTACACGGAAATCAAACGGGAGAACGCGCGCTTCCAGGGTTTCAACCCATTTCCCCGACACTGCATCATCGCGGAGATTCACTACCCGATGCGGGTTGTCGGCGGACTGGAAACGTGGATCAGCGAAGATACTGGGGATTTGCTCATACATACCCATCAATTCGGCGTGGAGTTGACTTGTCGCGAGTGGACGCTTCATGGAGCGAACTTCCATTTTCCGTCGCTCAAGCTTAGCCACGAGTCGTACTGGGACAGAACCCATCGACGACAACAGCTGGATCATCCACGATGCTTTGTTAGTCACTTCCTCTTCTCCGTCTGTGATGGTGCCAAATTTGATCATTCTGTCTTACCTTGCGGTATGTGCGTTTGGATAATACGCCCTCTAGCGATTTCGCGAGCTTGAGCTGGTCCTCCAGCGCACTGCGCAGCATGATGTTCTCGCGCTCGGCGCTGTGGCGTTGCGCGAGTTGCCAGCTAGCGATTTCTTCCCAGTTGGATACTGATACGTCGGCAGTAGTCAATCCGTACACCGCCGACTTGATCCTCGCTTGGCGATTGCCCTGCTGTACGTGTTGCGTGTTACCACGCAGCGTCAACAGCTCCAGTTTTTTCTCCAGCTCGAGTACTGTGGCTCGTAGATAGGCAAGCTCATGCCGAGGATTCCGCGTGCGATAGCGAGCCGCCGCGGAATCCGCCTGACGGACGACAGCGCGGCGCTTTTTCGCCTTCGACGGGGCATGTACAACAGCTGTCTCACTTGAACTGCAGGACGAGCTCTGCGGTGACGAGGAACCAAGTGACTCACTGTCCATCGAGTCGTGCAGTATCGCATCAGCATCGTGATCTTCATCCGCGCTCGTATCCTGGCGCGTCAGCGGCTCCGAATGCGCTAGCAGCTCACCGTTATCGTTGACGTAAAACTCATCCACAAACGCGAGCACCTCTCCAAGCGCTGCATCCTCCATCATGCCGTCCATTCCGTGACGCCAACGCTACCAGTGAGGTAGGTAATCGATACGCTGGACGACAACAAATGCTACACTGCCCTGTAATACTTCGAAGTAAACTTTTGTAAATTTCGCAGGTGGGGGCATGGTTACTAACCACCGGCTTCTATTGTGAATTTGCGGTAATCGTCGTGCTTACGCGCTTGTCCGATGGAATGGGCTGTCTGTCGCTGGAGAATGCTCATCGCCACGATTGTGTGCAGCTCCCTTGCTCACACAGTTTGAGTGAATAAGTTGCAATGCACCAGTAAGTTCTGAGTGGTCATCCGGATCCAAATACCAAATACAAACCACAAAATGAAAAATAACTTGCTGCGTCAGTTTACGAACTGCGCTCAGGTGGCGCAGCGTGCGCTCCTTCCAGCGCATGAGCAATCCCTGCCATTTACAGTGCGTAAAATTACCCAAGTCAGTTGTACGGTTTGCCTCGCGCATCAAGCACATCGAACTTGCTGGATGTTCTCGAATGCTGATAGCGTTGGCAAGGGGGTGGGGATATTTGCTCCATGGAGGCATGCATATATTTTTATGTATCCAGTTCAATCAGTGGGTATCCGGATATAGTATCAGTCAGAGCCGGCAACAACATCCATCGTAGGAGAATGATGAACAGAATCTGATTGTTATAGTATCGATGTGTCCCACATCGGGCCAATTGCTATCTCTAAAGGTTTGACGAAGTGAACGGGAGATACTCTGTTGAACGTAAAGTTTCAGCTCGCGGCGTCATGACGACAAATACATCACATACGGAGTATAATAGAGAAGGATAGTCGTTGTGAAGTCTTCAACGTATAACTGGCTGTCCATTTCACAAACAAAGAGCTTTCGATGCCTACGTTGACTGGTCACGCGAGCATATCTTCCAGCAGCCGATTCTCCAAATTCTGGTAGCGAAAATCGAGTTGAAAATGAATTGTGCTGAGCACAAAATCAGTGATCGCACCGATTTTGTACTCCTTGTCTGAGATATCGCCATATACTTTTGGTTTCGCGACTTGGTAGACCCGTGAGGTCGAAGCCTGACGTCCACCAGACTTGGTATTGGACCCCTGCACGGGGCGGATCACCTGCCAGCCCTGATGCTGCAGCATGATGCCATCCATTGAGGTCCCGGCCACGGAATCTGGGTGGACAATCAGGAACCATACGAGCACAATTTGGTCGGGCTCCACGAAGCGGCGCACGATTATTTGAATACGACACACGGAACTGACGTGTGGGAAATCGATTTCACCTTCAAATGTCTTGATGACCGTGTCATTGGTTTCTTCGACCTGTCAGTGCGAATGGCGAACAACAAGCGGATCGATCAGCGAGTAGCCCCTCTCACAGGTAGGGTAGCTTCTACAGTCGAATCACTGTGATCCGTACCTTGACAAATGCACGTCCCTTGCGTCCATAAAGTCGCTTGGAATTTTCCCATTGCGCGTCTCCAATCGATTGGAAATCAAACGGGAGCACACGTGCCTCGAGTGTTTCAATCCACGTCCCAGAAGCAATGTCATTGCGCACTTCTACAACCCGGTGTGGGTTATCCGACGACTGGAAACGCGAATCAGAAAAAATCTTGGGAATTTGCTCGTACATGCCGACCAGTCCGGCATGGAGTTGATCTGTTTCCATCAGGGGCTGCTCCGTGGCGTGTGGCTCTACTTTCCATCGCGCTCGCTTGACATCCACCTTATCGGTTGCACACTCCTCAATCGACAACAACTACAACACACAATTGATCATCAGTGAGCGAACCACCTTCCCGTGCATGTGCGCTTCCTCCTGGTGGGCATTAAACTGACCACAATGACAACAAAGGACCAGGCAATCGCTATGAAGTACCTCGAGATGATTGCGTTTCTTCAGCAAACTCTCCAGAGATTTCGCGACCTTGAGCTGTTCCGCCAAAAAGCCACGCAATTTGATATTCTCGCTTTCCGCGCGGTGACGCTGCGCGGATTGCCTGCCCGCAAGTTCTTCCCACACGGGCGTCAGTAGGGCCGACGCTAGTTCCTCCTTCGCCGACTTGACCCTGGCCACTGGTCCGCCCATCTGCTGCCCCTGGGTCCCATGCGAGCGCTCCGTCAATGCGCCCAGCTGCTTCTGCAGCTCCTGTACCGTGGCGCGAAGGTAGACCAGCTCATCGCGGCGCCGGTTCCGTTTGCGGGGCCGTGCTGTCGACTCGGCTGGCAGAGTCGTCACGCGATTGTGTCGGGCTGTGAGCGCAACGCTCACGGGCCCAGCTGCGGTCAGTGTCAAATTGGTACTCGTACTCTGACTCTGACTGGTAGCCGCCTCCTGCTGTGGCGTGGGCCACGCGAATGCTTCACTGGTAGCTGGTCCCGGTGATAGCATGCTATTGAGCATGGTGAGATCGGTATCGGTATCGTCGGGCCACAACGCACAATGAGGCATTTGCGCTGGTGCTGGTGCTGGTGCTGGTGCTGGCGATGGCACTGCCACTGGCGATGGCACTGGCACTGGCACTGACGCCATTGAGGCGTGCAGCAATGGCTCGCTGGTATTCATATTAGCGGACAGACCAAGGTCGCTGTTCTCCACCGCCATGCAGCTCTCCGTACCAGGCAGCGACTGCTCCGTCGCCTGCGCCACCAGCTCACCCGAGTCATTGACGTAAAACTCATCCACGAGCGCTAGTGCCGCGCTCAACGTCGTGTCCTCCATGGCGGCGGCCAGCCTCACGCCCCGTCACGTCAGGTAACGTCGCACCGCGTCTGGACGGATATGTGTACGCGAGGGGACTGGGCCTCTTCTTCCTCGTGGCCCCTCAGTCGTGTGGTGGGACCGACACTGCCAACCGCCAATCGATATGGAGCGACGTGCTCGTAAGACGCATCAAAGGCAGCAGAATCAGGAAGCCTCTCCCTCCCTCATCAAGCGTGAGGAATGACGGTACTGCCGCCTCCACGAGACACAGAGTGATGGTAGGAAGAGCTGGCGTGTCGCATGTGCATGTTGCTAACTGCCAACACCAAACGCTGGGGGCAGCACAGAGTGATGGTCGACAACTTGCTCTTTTCGTCCGACGAACACGCCGGCCGTCAAACCAAACTACGTACTTCGTAGCTATTACAGCTACGACTACACTGTTGGTAGCTATTGACGGCTACCTCGATGATGAGGGGTATGCCGTTTACGACTATGGCCATCACTATGGCTCGTATGAGGGAGTGACACGCGTCAGTTGGTGGTTAATCGCTGGTGGTAGCGGTCGCCGTTCGCTCGAGGAGCACGTTTTCCAGAAGCTGAAGCCTGGAGTTGAGCTGAATGGGGATCATTTGCAGCACCATGTTAGTCAGCGTGCCGACCTTCTCATGCTGCCTCAAGCCATCTCCACAGACCACGGGCGTGGCGACGCGAAAGGTTTGCACCAACGTCGCCGGCTCTGGACCGTCGAGCGGGGTGATGATGTGCCAACACTTGTAGTGCACGACCGTGTTGCACGTGTCCATGCCTGGCGCGACCGTCGGTTGCATGATAATGGTGGAGAGACACACCACGCGATCTGACTCGATGATGCGCCGCGCCCGCATAGCCACGTGGATCTCCCAATTGCCATCACGCAGGGCGAACTTGGCAATAAATGCCTTGAGAAACACATCCTCGCTTTCAGTGACCACCTGATGGATGACAATAATAACAACAACAACAAAATCAACATTATGGGACGCGGATTTCCGTGATGTACGTGAGTTCGCCAATACTACCATTCCAGTACAATGTAGTACACTGCAATACAATGCAAGCTCGCGTACCTGCTGGTTCGTGAATTCCTGACTCATGGCCTGCTCCCACGCTGCCTTGGCGGTCATCTGGAATGCAAACGGCACCACGCGAATACCCACGGCTTCGACAGAGGTACCGCCGGTGGCCTCGTCGTACCGCAACTCAGTGACCTGATGCGGCACCTCGGTGCACTGGAACCGTGGGTCCGCCGTGATGCTACTCAACCGCTCGTACATGCCCTCGAATCCGTCTTTTAGAGCACCCACGACGCTTGGATCATCGAGCAGGGTTTGCACTGGACCGGATAGCCGCAGGCGCTTCATGGCTGGCGATTTCTCCGATGACATAAGCTACAGTAAATGACATAGATCCAACAGAACCCCCCCCCAATAATATAAGAAAACCCCATCACAAGCTCATCATCCCAACAAGGCCCATCATTGCGGTGACATCCACAACGCACCTCGGCAACGCTTCGCTTCTTGAGTATTCGCTCGAGGCTGCGCGCGACAGTCAATTGATCCTCGAGCATCGAGCGAAGCGCCATGTTCTCGCACTCGACCGAGCGGCGCAACTCAACTTGGCGTTCCAATACGCCTTGCCACAGCGAGGTCATCAACGGCACTGCGCTGACGGTTGTGCGTGATTCACTATCGCGAGCACATTGCGGCATGCACACGGTGACCGCGCGTGATGCCTGCGTCGTGGCTCTCCTCTTGGTTCCGTCGCCCTTGTGCCGCTCTGCGAGTAGCGCTAGCTCATGCTCCAGATCCTTCACCTTGTCGCGCAGGTAGAGTAGCTCCTCTCGTCGCTTGTTTCGGCGTTTGGGTTTCTCTGGCAGCGCTGCAGTCTGCTCCTGTGGCGCGATCATGCCCCCCATTTTGGTTGTCACATTTTCCACATCGTCACACTCCTCGCTCATGAGCCTTAGTGAACCCACATCCACATCCACATCCACATCCACGCCCGTGCCGATGGCCATGCGTTGCTTCCCCGCCGCCTGCGGCTCTCGCTCGCTCGCTCCATCGCCACGGCGGGTACTGTTACTGTCACTGTTACTGCTACTGCTGCTTCTGGCGGCCACGTCATCCTCGCCGTAGAACTCGTCCACAAAAGCGATCGCTGCGTCCAGGACATCCACCTCTCCACTCAGGAGCCGACCGTCGAGGCTCGGCGACTCGTGCACCAGTGGCTCGTGCTCGTTCATTGACTCCGTCGCTCTGTTTGGTGCTCGCTGAGGGCCGGTCCCAACCGTACTTTTTTGTTTTTGCATGCATGCGCGTTTGCATGAAATTCAGCGATTTGATTGGCTTCCAAAAATGGAGGCTTACAAAAATGTAGGCTTACATTTCAGTCAATCAATTACTTTTTCTTGTGCAAACAACCCCCTGAGTGATACCACAGTGCGGTAGTAGTCGCTAAAGGGCTCTCTGTTACTCTGGGGTTGTGCCGGCACACGGCCCTGCAAACTTCTCTCAACCACTTCCTTCATAGCGATGCCAGTCGATGGCTGAAGGAAAAGCACGAGCGACATCCACCGTGACTGCCTCTCCATCCTCAGGGACGGACAGGCAACTGCTGGGAGAACTCTTTGAGGCGGACCCTAGTAGAATGATTTGAGCCTGTTGGTGGTGAGTTTTAGATTTACAAATCTAAAACTCGCCACCAAAAAAAAAACGCTGAGGTTGTGAGTGACCCTTTGCCTACAGTACCTAGGTCTGTGTATCGAAAGACGCGGACGCCACCACTCATAGAAACTCATTCATTTACATTTACACTCCGCGACAAAATGTTCCAGACACCTCTGGAATGCTCTGTATTTTTATCAATGTTGCGAGATACGACCTGATGGAATTATGATGCTGTGCATTTCTTCTTTCAATATCATCCTGTGAGTCAACCACTCCTATTCACAGGGTATTGCGTCCATTGCCTTGATGTTGTTGTACTACTGTATATCGTAGACGTCACACTGACACATCGCCCCATCCGAAAAGATAAACATGAAGGCGTCCTCACAGCATGGAGGGGGGTACTGTCCATTCATGTGCCCCCTGATCTACCAGGATGAGCGACGGCGCGTTCCAAAAGCACATTCTCGATCATCTGGAAGCGGGAATCAAGTTGTACAGCGAGCGTGCGTAACAATAGATTGGTGAGCACACCTGCGGTCATGTTCTGTTCCAGGTCTTCACGGCAAAGCTCCGGGGTTGCAACTTGACAGGTTCGCACCAGCGCGGTCTCCGGTGTCGATGTGCGTGACACGGATTCTGTAGCAAGGGGACTCACGACAACCCATCCCTTGTAGCGAATAATCGCATCACTGCGTGGTGGCATACCAGGGATTTGAACGGAATGCACCAGCGTAGTGGCCAAAAAGATCACACGATGTGGCTCCACGATGCGATGAATCTTCATGGCGATATGCGCCTCCCACGTTCCTTGCGGCATCTCGAGTTTCCCTCCAAACGCCTTGACAATCGTGTCATCCCCATGCCTTTCCACCTATAAACAATGCAACATTCGTCAGCATCCGCAACATGTATGGACCAACACATGTCAGTGTGAATGGCACAGTACCTGCTGGTACATGAAACGATCACTCCTGGGTTGAGCCCACATCGCGTCTGCAGTTGTTTTGTAGTCATACGGCAGGACGCGTGCTTCAACCACTTCCACGGAGGCTCCGCCCGCGACTTCATTCTCACGCAACTCAATGGTGCGTATCGGAGGAGTTGAGGAAATGAACCGAGGATCTCCGAGTATTTCGTCAACGCAATCATACATCCCCACCAGTGCCTTCGTGAGATCCTGCACTACAGACGGGTCCTCCAGCAGACTACGATCACTCGTGCCCAGCCGCCGCCGCTTGCTCTTAGCAATTGTGCGAGACGATAGAAGCTATGAATGCAAAAGAGCACAACAAACAACAAATCTTAATACGATACCACTCGTTCCAAGCCTCAACGGCAATGCCACGCAACACAGCGCGCACCTTTGAGATACTGCGTTTCTTGAGGATCTGCTCCAGGCTTTTAGCCACCTTTAGTTGGTCTTCCAACATGGTGCGGAGCTCCATATTCTCGCATTCAGCGTTTCGTCTCTGCTCGCCTTGCCTCTGCGCCATCTCTTGCCATACCGATGCCAGCGGCATCGCATCGCCTCTAGTGGGGCCACTTTGTCGCCTGCTGAACATCGCTAACTCTTCTTCAAGCCGTTTGACCTGTTCTCGCAGGTACACGAGCTCCTCACGTGTCTTGTACCGCCGCTTGGGTTTGTCTGATACTTGTTCGGGTGACGAGCCATCAAGTCCACGATCCATGTGGCCCATTGGCGCGGGCGTGACGCCTTCAGTCGTGTCTACAAGCGAGGCAACGTCCCTATTGATTGAGTGAACGGTACGATCATCCGATGAAAGGTGAAGCGATGCCAAGGCATCCACATCCAAACGGATGGGATCATCATTGCCTCCATCATCCATCAGAGACAATGACGACGACGACGACGCCACGGGCACGGGCACAGACGCATTTGCCCGGACATCCTCGCTGCTGTCGCTGCTGTAGAACTCGTCCACGAACGCGAGTGCGGCGCCCAGCACGGAGTCGTCCTCGTCGCGCATGAGGACATGCCCCTGCGCGCTCATTTTCATTATTATCCTCGTCCTCGTCCAAAATAAAAAGTCGAGAATAGCATGCCCACAATATTATAATATAAAGGGCCTCTTCGGAAAACGGCATGTTTGAACCGGATAAAACACCATTCATTGTTCATGTTCGTTTTCATTTTCATTCTTTTAACCACCAGTCCACATCCGAAGCCCGGCGGTGGCATTGATGCAGCTCTCTGCCATGGCTGCAGAGAGGCGATAAGGACACCTCCACGAAAAGGCGGTGGGTATGAAAGATACAACCAAGTACACTGACCAGGCAGAGGTAAATGGCACGCAGTGTGCAGGACAAACAGCACCTGGTCATCTCGCCATATTCTACCATATTCTGTGGTCACGTTGGAGGATGTCGGTGCGGATAAGAATGCAGCAACAACATCATTGCCATCACGTGTGGCCACTAGCAACTGGTCAAGTGCAGCAAGCGGAAAAAGAACCACGAAAAGAGATTCGTCAACTGTGCAACACGGTGATCTGGCTCATGGCGACGCTGACGGCGGTTCAGAAATAAGCAGATACCGCCATGTGCATGCGCCAGAACCGTAGCGTGGCCGAGACGACCGCATTGATCTCCATGTGGGAGGAGATCGCGAGTTGAC
The DNA here is from genome assembly GCA_023336285.1 of Pythium grandisporangium. Classification (NCBI taxonomy): domain Eukaryota; phylum Oomycota; class Peronosporomycetes; order Pythiales; family Pythiaceae; genus Pythium; species Pythium grandisporangium. The sequence goes on from JAADWT010000131.1 coordinate 12,217, forward strand.
AGTCGAGCCATCGTATATCTGTGCTGAGCGCGGCGCTGCAGAAGCAAAAACACCTGTTCAAGAGCACTGGAGCTAGTTGATCTTCATGCAACACGAGATTACCGTACGTCACGCAAACGGTAATCTTACATTTGTTAGTAGTAGATATTAGCGCTTACATGACCGAATCATCGAGTGAGATGGATTCGCAGTCGGAGATTGCCTCGGTGGAGAAGCTACGCGCTACGGTGAGACCTGATCAGGAGCGAGCGCGAATTAGGCATCAAGATATGTCTGACGGCAATGGTAATGACGATGTGGAGATGGAGGATCCTATGGAAACGGATGAACAGCTGACGCACGAAAACATAGGCGTCCAGAGGACTGAGCGACCAGTGGTGGTGGCAGTTCTAAGCAACGAGAAGCTGGTGGGACGTCAACCGCGATTGACGATGATGATGAGGTATATTGGTTACATCTTAGAACCTGACAACCCTTCGGTATCGACACTCACATCGACTACCGGTAATGAAAAACAGACCGACATTTTTCCCTTGACGTCCTGTTCCGCTGTGAGCGGGGCGCGGCATGCGGCCCGATGGCCGGGCAACGCCCGGCCCCACTCGGTGTGCTTAGTCCCTGGAAGGGCGGGCTCCTGTGTCTTCGAAGTGAGGACGGGCTCCGCGCTCGGCGAACTGTCTTGTGAGCCATGGTTCGGCGTCGTTTTCCAACCACTCGCGTAGTTCGTGGAATTCGGGACGACCCGTGGCCGCGAAAGCTTGGAAGCTGCTGCGGGCATCCATCGCGAGGTTGGTGGCTTTGTCAGCCATTTTATTCTCGGTCCGATAGTGATGTTCCCAGCTGGCTACCAATAGACGGTCTGCAGCCCGTCTTGCTTGCTGATAAAGCGGGATCAAATGCGCTGCCTTGGGGGGCGATCTGGCCCGCATTAATGCGAGGATCATGTTACTGTCCCCGATCACGTGCAGTGGCTGCCACCCTTGAGCTGCGGCTGCCTGGAGACCCACACGAAGGCCGTGAAATTCCGCCACATTGTTGGTTGTAGCGCGGTTGGCGTAGGATATCGACGCAGCCCACAACCGCGATTGACGGTGGCGGCGAAGAAGACAGCAGCGACGAGGATGAGGACGAAGACGATGAAGATGAAGATGAAGAGCAAGACGCGTGCGTGGTCTGTCAGGCATCCAAGGATGAGACGACCATCCTGCTTTGTGATTCGTGCGGTGACGGTACGTTCTACGTTAAATTGGTGTTTGGCTGTGGATCCTAGTGGTAGTGGGTACAGTAGGAGGACGGACGGTAAATCATTAAGCCAGGAACTCTGATGTTCTGCTTTGTATGCAGAGTATTATATCTACTGTCTGACCCCACCACTTCGTCAAAATCCGTCAAAGGAGTGGTTCTGTCCCAAGCGTGCCAACCGTGGCTTGACGACACCGAATGCGGTAGTCATGGATAGTGAGGTGATCGTGGAGGATGCGATGCCCGTCGTGAACACCAACAACAGCAACAATACGCCCGTCGTGCTGAGATGCTTGGTGTGGATACGGATTTCCGCATGGTGAAGATGGTGCGCCACGTCGTTGAGCTGGGTCGCGTGGTCTTCCTCTGGTCGGCCCTGTTGGATCCCATTTGCCCTACGAACACCCTGCTGGAGCAAGCACTGGTGCGATACCTCGGGTGGAATGTGATCATTAGCACGAAAGCAACATTTTTATTGCGTGAGTTGCATGCGGTGGCATTGCCAACTATATTCTCTATGTGGTGTTGATGCTGGAGTCTCGACAATCGATGTGATATTCGCGGAGGCAGTGCCAGAACGATCAAGGATATTGACTGCAAACTCTGGGGCCATCGTTTCTAGCGAGTTCACCATGGATGCGCATGCAGACTGCATGCGATCATGGCTACATACTGCATCATGCAGTATGTATCCATGTACTAAAGTTACTTTCACTGCCACTCCAATCAAGTTTTCCAAATAACCTCCACATTTGTCAAAAGTCCGTTCTGGTTTAACTGTTTTACAGTACCGGGTGTATTCAGCGCAGTGTATCCCTGTTGAGGCTCTTCCCGGTTTTAAGGAAATAAGAAGGCATCAAATATGACATCTCTATGTTTATACTGTGAAAATCAGATTTGGATCATATTATAGAGGTATGCGTTATTCACCAGCGCCTCAACACGGGATGGACTGTACAGCATCTTATTATTATGGATCGAAGAAAGGCGAAATAACCATCATTCCCAATGACAATTACACATCACCTGGAGCAAATCACGTCACAGTCAAGGAAGAAGGCGACGGCAAACGCAGAGTGAGAGAGAGAGAGAGAGAGAGAATCAACCACAAGCCACCACCAATAATGGCGAGCAGCGACCTATTTGGCGAGACCGACATCACCAGAGACCCCGACACGCATGCGATCCTCTCGCTGGATGAGGTCGACGAAGCGGCGACCCTAAACGTTGCGCTGGCATTCATCGACACGTTTCAGCACGCCGACGATGCGTCAGCGGAGCGATCGATGGCCATGACCGATGCCATGGTCCCCATGCTGGGTACACCCCCCAGTGGTGACGCTTCCCCTTGCGGTGGACCCCCCACACCGAACTGGAACAGTCACACGGACAGCGATCATAGCAGTGATCCCCCGCATGGCCATGACGAGAGCGATCCGTGGTCTACCGAGAAGATGAGTAGTCAAATGACCCTGACCACGGCATCAAGCACGACACCATGGCCCGTTCGGAAAACCACGAAAGAACCCATCCGCAAGCGGAAATCCAAGCGAGAAGAGCTGATTTCTCTGCGCACCCGCGTACAGGAGCTCTACTCGCAATTGGCTATGCTTCGTGAGCAAGCCAAGAACCCGTCGAGCTCCATGGGCACCTCTAGCTGGCCGAACCTGCTGGCACAGACACCAGCGCGGCCACCGGTTTGGGAAGCCATTGCCCATCGACAGTATGAACAACGGTACCGTGTGGAGCAAGAGAATATCCAGCTCCGTGTTCGTATGGCCGATCAAATCAAGGTGCTGCGTGGGCTGGAACGGTTTCTAACCAGCCGCACCACCACGACGGTAAGTATTTGGGCTTGCATGGCCAACGACCAGCAAGTCGAGACGTGTGAACCATGGCGCACTAATTTTGCTGTGGGCTGTGGTATTGATTTACTGGCATGTGGATTCTACATGTTTTTTTTGGTTTTTGTGATGGCATGATGACGATTTTAATTGATGCTGTAGCTCGCGCCCCAACTTGATTTCACATGGGGAGCTTCCTATGGGGATGTCGATGCCAAGAAGCGCAGGGAGATCCTAGATGAGCTGGAAGGCAGCTTGGTAGGCATGCACGAGGGCGTGGATGATGTCTTCTCGGATCCTCGCCTAATGGGAGCGAGCACTCCGTTCCGCATGATCGAAGTGTGCCCCAAGACAGAGATCGAGGGGCCCTCAGTGGAGATACTGGACATGCAAGAATTTCCTTTCCATTACCGCGCGGTGGCGGACGCTCTGTGGGTGGAATCATCCAGTAAGAGCGCAACATATCACCAGCAGGTAGGGCCTCTTTCTATGAGGATGCAATCCACTCACTCAGTTCCATGCTCATGATCATCCGTGCTGTGGGACTGAAAATTGATGGGTGTTTGTAGGTGATCAGCCGATCCGCTGATACAATGCTCAAGACGTTTGGCGCACAGTTTCGATTTGCGCGCGTATATGGCGAAACCCGCGCGGCTGCGCTGCATCGCCGCTTCGATGAACCAAACCGCGTGGTTTTAATATGGAGCACGTTGATGGACCCGTGCAGTATCTCTGGTCACAGCGTCCGTGGCACACACGTCCGTTACCTCGGGTGGATGACGATTACACCAACACTGACAGACAGGTCGCACAACTCGAGCCTCGGTGGTTCAACGTGTGTGAAAACCTTTGAGTTGGTGACGCCAGAGATCGTTCAGGGCTCTGCAAACCGTGCTCAAATATTCGATGTGCTTACGCATTGTGTGGTGGAAACTTCACACTTCCAACTCATGAACAAACGACAGACGACGGAAAACCGGTTACTGGAGCAGGAGCTGAAAGCCAATATCGTTAGTGTCTCATGTTGAGCCATGGCCTCCTGAGCAGTCGGAGACGTTTTGTTGGCAGTGTTTCAGTGTCAGTCTTGTCATAATGTCAGATCCAGAATCTACGCCGACGCTTTTGTAAACGATGGTTCACCGGGAAAGTTCCAAGGACGGTATAATACCGCTGTCGATCTGAGCATCCTGGCCAAAATATATTCCAGGCAACTCAGCTACCTGACAGATCACACGCATTTTTGTAATTTGACTCCTGAGGTGGCTCTGGTTCGGTGGTGGTCTACGGTGGAGTGCCAACCGAGATATCGAACGCTCGTGCAGGAGCTGGAAGCGCAAGTGTCCGTGCGTCTCAAATGAGCAAAGAACAACACTAGTGTATTGTACCTGGTAAAGCACAGGGCCATGCGAGAACGATCAATGCCAGCATCAATGGTTCAACGTCGACATGGATTCACCTTGACGATTGGTAGAGTGATGGTAGTGGCCCACAGAGTGTATGCGCTACTGAATTTCTGACCTGGCCTAATCATCACAAGCTGTGATGATTAGGCCAGGTCAGACATTGTGATTCACAACCCACTGAAAAAACAGCCATGGAAGCCATGCTAGGTGCGACGAGGGGCGAGAGCGACTCACTGGTTCTCCCCCTCGATGTGGCCATGAGTGAGCAGGCGCTGCACGAGACGCTGGCGTGTGTGGACGCGTTCCCGCGAGCCACCGCCGATGCTGCGCCAATGCACACGCCCGAGGACGAGCTGGTCATGGATCCGGGCACGGCCATCGAGGATACTGGACTCGGCGCATTGGACTGGCTTCTAGACGATGAGGATGTGGCGACCAAGTTCTTCGAGCCTGAAGCGTCATGGGTATCATCTGATAACCAAGTGCCGACGAATCGCGCAGGTGTGGCCTCTCCCTTGAGTATACCGGCTACCCGTTCGCCAACCACAGGAGCCAGTAGTACTCCCTCCGATCCAGATCGCAGCGACACTGGGTCGGAACGTAGCAATAATACCAAGGCGCTGTCACAGGCGAAAGTACTAATACCTGCCGCCAAAAGCAAACGGAAATCCAAACGAGACGAGCTGGTGTCGCTGCGCAAGCAAGTGCAGGAACTCTATGCACACCTGTGCGCGCTTCAAGCACAGTCTCGTCCCGTGACAGGTAAAAACAATCGCAATATGTGTAGTCGTGAGATGCTGGCCTCGCAACAATCCGCGACGGCACAGGCGTCGACGTGGGAATTGATTGCCAGCCGGCAACTCCATCAGCGCCGTCGTGTGGAGCACGAGAATGAGCAGTTGCGGCGACGCTTTGAGGACCAACGAACCGTGCTACGCGCCTTCCAGCGTGTATTAACCAAGCCCAGCACAATGGCGGTACGTGGTGGTGTAGTGTGGTGATTGAGCCGAGGTTGACGATCTCTAACTCTCGTGTCATCACTTTCGAATTTGTATGGGCCTTCTCTCCTTAGCGCCTGATCCCGCACTCGGATATCGTCTGGAACAAGGTGTTTCCGGACTTGGATGCCGCTGGGCGCGAGGCAATGGTCGCTGATCTGGAGGCCTCCCTGGTGGGGATGTACAACGGAGTAGATGAAGTCCTGGCAGATCCCCGTTTCGCGTCAACATTCTACCCGTTCCGTAAAATCGAGCTATGTAACGGTGGTGTAGTGGGTCCATCGGTCGAAATCGTGGATGCGTGCGAGTATCCCTTTCACTATGAAGCGGTTGCTTCTGCCCTGTGGACGCACCGCTCCAAGATCAGTGATAGCTACTTCAATCATGTACGTGGCAGGCAACGCATGATTGACCATTCTTCATCCTGGCTGTACGCACAGCAAAACTGATGCACAAGTGATCTGCGAAACCTGTATTATGTTTTTGGATTGGGTTCACGTGGATATATAGGTCATCAGTTCGACAGACGACACGATCCTGAGAACGTTTGGTTCCACGGTTAATCTGCCGAAGTTTTCCGGCCTCGTCCGAGCAACCATGATGCAGCGCCGCTTTGTAGAAAGCAATCGCGTGGTGTTCATCTTTTCCACTCTATTGGACCCGCACGGGGTCTCGGAATATTCCGTGGCGGGCACACGATTGCGGTACATCAAGTGGATGGTCGTCAGCCCAACGGACCACGTCAGACCAAACCAATCCACGGGGTATGGCCCTCGGACTGATACAGCAGTCGTCAAGACATTGGAAATAGTGACGATTGAGTTTGAGAAGGATATCCCGGAGTGCACGGATCTCACGGCCAAAGCTATTGACGTCATTGTCGATTCATCACATTTTCAACACGATGCCAAGCAGCAACAGCTCGAGAACACACTGCTGGAACAAGTGCGCACACTTCGAGTAACCCCTCGGGCCCACTGACTCAACTGGAGCTGAACGGGAAGAAATCTTCGGGGTCGCGTATAGGCTTGGCCAATAGCGGTTAGCGTCCGCTACACCCAATAAGTGCTATCAAGTACACCCATATTCACCTGAATCAGGTGCGATGCCAGGTGACCTGCTAGATTTCATGCAATCATTTGGCCCACTGATGTTATTTAGTGCGTTAAAATTGATGAATGGGTGCTGTTTTGGTCAATTTTCTAACCAGAGAGTGTCCGTCGGACACTCGCTAGGAGAGCATCTTCCATTGTACTTTAAGCAGTACAGTATGTGCCATTAACAAGAGTCAATTTTTCCAATATACGTTTTCAAAGTGAAATAGAAAAGGTGGAAATGCCTTGCCAATCATATGTATTGTTTTACTGCCTTCATACTCTGTTTCGTTGTTGCACAGCGGGGCAGTCATAATAAGCAAATGTCTGTTATTTAAGTACATGAAACCATCAATCAAAAATGTGAAAGTATCAAATAATGGAGGGGACGCAAATCCCGATACGATTTCGAGAGTGACACTCGGTTTCCAGTCCATGACAAGCACACTCACACACTCAATTGACCACATGCGAACTTGTAGGTTGGTTGACGGACAGCATGACGATTGATCACACGCTACGCGCTCCGCTGGAGGATAGGGACCTGGTGGAGTTCCCACTGGATGTCTCCACGATGTCAGATATGCTGAACGAGGCGATGTTGTTCGTGGACGCGCTCCCGCAAGCCATAGCGGGGGCGGAAGCCGAGGCTGTGACCATGGCAATTGATGGAATGGACCCCACGGATGGCGCTACGTTGGGCTCGTATGACTGGCTGCTTATGGAAACGGGCGTAAATGCGTTACCGCCTTCCTGTTCAATGTCCAGCGATACTTTCGAGAATGCAAAGAGCAAATCGCTTGGACAAGCAGGTGCACTGCCGTTACCGAATCGCATGAGCAACACCGAACCGACAGACCCCACACTGGCGAGTGTGTCAGCCACGGAGGAGAGTACTGACGAGAGTGATGCCAAGGTCCCTCCTCCAATCAGGAAGCCACCGAACAAACGGAAAACGATGCGTGATGAACTCATCGCGCTGCGCAAGCAGGCCCATGACCTATACGAGCACCTACAAGCGCTTCAAATGAAAACGCTCCATCAAGGCGGACGGCAAGGCTCCGATTTGACCGGTAAGGCATCTCCGTGGGAAATGATATCTAGACGGCAACTGAAACAGCGTTGGCGAGTGGAACACGAGAACGGGAAGTTGCGGCGACGGATCGAGGACCAGCGCACCGTGCTACGCGCATTCCATCGCATATTGAGCAAGTCCGGACCAATTGCCGTGAGTATGACCGTGCTTGTGCGGATGCCTCTACGCATTAGCCTCTTAGTCATTGACTACTTACCGACACTAACTGTTTCTTGTCGTTGTCACTCAGCGTTCTATCCCTCATTCGGATATCATCTGGAACAAGGTGTTCCCAGATTTGGATACCAACGGCCGCAAGACAATGGTGACCGATCTACAGGCCTCTCTCGTGGGCATGTACGAAGGTGTTGATGACATCTTTGCCGATCCTCACTTTGCGTCAACCACGTACCCGTTCCGCAAGATTGATTTCTGCAGTGATGCGCTGTTTGGACCAACGGTAGAACTCACAGATGTGAGCGTGTACCCGTTCCATTATGAAGATGTTGCCGCCGTCGCGTGGCGTCCCCACGCGACTGTGCGCGATGGTTTCTTTGAGCATGTGCGTTGCTATCTCTCCTTCTAGAGACAGTGTTCCTCTTAACACGACGGGAGTCTTGTAGCTACCAGGGACGGGTGTGGCTAACTTGCTTTGTGTGATTGTCCGCTGCTATCACCTGATGCAGGTAATTAGTTCGACGACCGATGAAATGCTGGGAGCGTTCGGTGCCTCGATCGATTTAACCCGAGTGTCCGGTGTCGTTCGAGCCACGATGATGCAGCGTCGTGTGGTGGAGGCAAATCGTGTGGTGTTCATTTGTTCCACTCTCCTGGATCCGAGTGCGATCGGTCAGTTCACGGTACCGAACGCGCAGTTGCGATACATTAAATGGGTCGTTGTTGAGCCAGCAGATCCCAGCCAGACGGTACCTTTTGGCCCACAATCGCATGCAACCGTAGTTAAGACGTTAGAAATCGTGCGCATCGAGTCCGAGGTAGATATCGACGGCCATCCTGATGCTGCCAAATTTACGAATGCGGTGGTCGACTCGAGTCATTTTCAGCTTGATTCCAGGCACCAATACATTGAGAACGTGTTGCTGGAGCAAGCGCGAGCGCGTCAAGCGAGCCTGTGAGGACCGGATTGATAAGTTGATTTAGCGAATATGAAGGAGAATGTAAAAATGTGAAGTATTTAGGACTGATACGATTTCATTCCAAAAAATGCAGCGTTATTGGCGAGCTCTACCCTTGCATCTATCAAATGCGAGTAGAACTCACCAATATCGCTTGCAATTTGGCTGCCCGTGTATGCCGCGTTAAATGGGCTCCAAGTCGATGGGATCGCGACTATCAATAGTACCCTAGGCGATCTTTGACCGGGTCATTGAAACAGGCAGTAATCGCCGATTTTTTCCAAGACAAACCACTGAGAAACACGAATGATGGTGCTGTTTACTTGTCATCCATTCTGATTGCGGAATTGCTGCCAAGTTGGGAACAATTCCGCAATCAGGCAACAATTACGTTAAAACCGCACTAATTTTATATTTCAGTATACAGTACCGTAGTGAATGCGGATAATTTTTGCGAGTGATGGACAACAGGCACCGAGTCTGCCTTGAACATGTCGAACGAGACAAAGCAAGGTATTGGTGGAGGTTGCGAGCGCATTTGGACACCACCAACATGGAGACACCGGGAAGCGCTTCTGTCAATCCATGCACAGGCGAGCTGCCTTCCGAGTCGGTGGAGAGCGACGTGTTCCAGTTGCAGCCAGAGCTGACGGCCTCACAGCTCTTGGAGGGACTGGAGGTCTCGAGCGACCTGTTCCTGGTCGACGAGGGCTATGGCGATGGCGATGCTGATGCCCATGGCAATGCCGATACCTTTGCGGCGCCGTCCATTCCGATCACTCCCCTGGGCGAGATGTCGACGCGAACGAATGCCCCGTCCATGCATGGGTGTGCAGCTAGTCCACACGATAGTTCAGCGAGTAGTGGTAATAGCGACCACGACGCTCAGAGTCCTGATACCGCCAATGAGATTGAGATTGACACATCTGTATCGACCACGGCGCGCAATCGTACCGGCGGCAATGCGCCACGCAAACCAAGAAGGGGCAACAAAAAGGACGAGATCCTCTCCCTGAGGAACACGGTGCATCAGCTGGAGAAGAGATTGATCACGCTGTACGGGCAGAAGCGACCGTTCTTACCGGGTAATAACACTTCCTCGTCGGCGGCGAGCAGACTCGGCTCGACGTGGGAAAACACGGCTATGCGTCAGTTTGAACAGCGCTGTGAATCGGAAATGGAGAACGTGCATCTTCGTGCGATGCTGGAGTCACAGTTAAACATCAAGGCCCGGCTGGAGCGAGTCTTGTTCCACGCATACCCACAAGTGGAGGTGCGTGGTGGTTGCTATTGAATGCGGGTGATTGGATTGGGTGGAGCGTTGATGTTTAACATCGTTTGGTTGGATCTCATCGCGGATACCGCTTGCTTGTTACCGTAGCGCCGCATGGCACCGGCAGACACGGCGCCGCGTTCCAAGAGGACCTGCTTTTATGCCAGTGGCGCTAGCCCATTGATGAACCGTTCACTTGTGGCCGACCTGCGTAACAGCCTTCCATCCATGATTGAGCGTGTCGATTCTGTGCTATCCGATCCTCGGTTTAGCTCGTTGTCGCGGCAGATCACGCTGTGCAAGGACGAATTCGTTGGCGCCTCGGTCGAGGTAGTGTCCACGAGCGTGTTCCCATTCAGCTTCCAGCAAACCGCCGAGGCCATGTGGCGCATGAACTTGGATCGTGTCAGCGCGACGAACGTGGTTAAGCGTGAGGTACGTGGCTCTAGCTACTTATTCACTTGCATATCTTGAATGAGTGATTCTGGCATACCACCGATACTGAGGGGCTGTATATCTTGGTAACATGTTTGTAGGACTCCCATGTCACGGAGGACACGATCGTGACCGAGTTTGAGTGTATATTCGACAAGCCTGGCACCACCTCGGGGGATTTCGACGGCAAGCTGGTCACTCGACGTTTCGTGGCCGCGGATCGCGCGATCGTTGTCTGGAGCATGGTGATCGAGCCAAACCTGTTGGCTGGGACCCCGATCACTGGCGCCACGGTGCGCTTCCAGGGCTGGGATGTGGTTCAACCGGCTACGAATTCCGCGCAGCCGGCGTCCATTCTCCGGTCTTTCCATGTGGCGACGCCCGAGGCCCATGGTCATCGAGGGGAACGACGAGAAAAAGCTGGCGCGCTCACCGAGTACGTAATGAAGTCGGTGGATTACCACTTGGATTCTGAGCACAAGGCTATCGAGAAGTTGCTTTTCGGCCACGATCAAGGAAATTCGTGCTCGGCGGCACGAGATAAGTAGAGGAGTGCATTGCCCCGATGTACTTGGTTAAATTAATTTGTCTGTAGTGAAGTCAGAACGTAATACTAAAGACCTGTCATACAGTATAGGCATGCTTTAATGGGTTTAGACAGAGGTAGCCATCGCCAATAAATATGTTGGTCAGAACGAGACGGTGGCTATTCGTTCCTTCATTTGTTTTTTTGTTTTGTTTTTGGTGAGTATGCAGAGCTTGTGGGAAGAGCATGACGCTGTCGCGGACGACGGTGGTGCGGGGGCAACGTCGCCGCTAGACGCGCTCCTACTAGAGGGAGATGACCTCTTCCTGTATGACCTGCTGTCTCCATCACCAGACGTGGACGAGCTGCTGTCGCTCGTGACCACCGCGGCACCAACGGATGAAGTCTCTGAGCCGAAGGTTCCGCCCCCACGCCCTCTGCGCAAAGAGGGACACGACGACCAGCGCCTGACGGTGGATCGTGATGGCCGCACACCTTCTGCCACAAGCTCAACAGCCAAAACCACTGCGTCAGCTCGTCCACGAGCGGTGAAGCGCAGCTACCCGAACAAGCGAGACGAGATCCACGCGTTGCGAGCCACCGTCTCATCGCTCGAGCAGCAACTGGTGACGCTGCATTGCCAACAGCAGACGCCAGCGCAATGGAGAGCTGAAATGCTCGCACAGCTCCAGCTCGTGAAGCGTCAGCGCGCCGAGATGGAAAACACGAAATTGAGGGCCACACTGGCTGATCACTTGCAAGTCGCCGCCATGATACAGCAACAGCTCTATCATAAGCGCCCTAGTCTCGAGGTGCGCTACATATTTATCACACTTGTGCATAAGCTTGATTGACAAGGAGAATGGTGGTCATGCAAGATGTTGTGTATCGGCTACTTCGACGATGTGCTTTTGATTGTTGACGCTGTTGCTGCTGTTGTCGGAAGTACAGGTCTTACTCGCACAGCATGAACAAGTTGGGGGGAAACGCCGCCGCGTATCCACGACTTCCAGCAGCTGGCTGTTGAAAGCTGGACTACTCGACGATCTTCGGGACAGTTTGCCGGGCATGTACGAGCGAGTCAGTCTCGTGTTGTCGGATCCACGCTTCCGGTCGACGTCGCGCCGTGAGGTGATGGTTCACAAGGATGAATATGGCAGCGCATCTATCGAGATCGCAGCCACGCGGTTGTTCCCATTCTCGTTCGAGAAAGCCCACGATGCCATGTGGCGCATGAACGCTGGACGCGGCGCTGCCTCCTACAGGGTGGAGCATGAGGTACGAATTAGGGAATATTGCTCGTTGGTTTTATTTATTTATTCGACTGATCGTGTCGGAATTTGTTTCATGTTAGGCGTTGCGTGTCAAGAGCGACACCATCACCACAGAGTTTGACATGATGATTGACAAGACTGGTGCGTGCGGGGTGTGCAGTGGCAAGATGGTCATGCGCCGCTTCAGAGAGGCAAACCGTGTGGTGGTGGTGTGGAAATTGGTCATCGAGCCGACCGAGTTTCCTGGCGTCTTGGTTTTTATCCAGGGGTGGGATGTGATGCAGCCATACACGACTTCGCCGTCTCTGAGTAATGGCGAGGAAGCAGCGATTCTCATGTCTTATCACAAGGCGACGCCGCAGGTTTTAGGCCATGGTAGCGAACGCAGCTTGGTTGCCAAGCATGTCATGCAGTCGGCACAGATCCACATGGACTACGATCACCAGCGCATCGAGAATATACTGCTCGACGGTGGGCGAGTCAAGGCGCGAGCTAATAAATAGTACCACCACGCTCGGCTGCTGGTGAGTTTGCAGATCTCGATGTTTAAATTCAAGGCACAGGCTCAGGGTATTATAGGCAAATCACGTCGACGTGTCCGTAGTCAGTTTGGTGCCGAATTCCCCGTTGACAGAATAAACTGGGCATAACTTTTCGTAGTTTCGTGGGATAGCAATACTAAAGAGATGAGCTGAATGCTGGCACAGTTTTGCTGGGCGAGAGCGATTCACGATCCGTGAGTTTCTCTCGCATGCTCATCGTTTTTCTGCGACAACCAGAAATCTGCCTCATAACGTGACTAACTTCACTTATTAGTAGGCAGGCTCACTAACTTTAGTGGTTCTCAGATTAAAAACTTGGTCCGAAATGATACCTCCTAAGCGCGGCCCGCCAAATAACCGTGTCCGACCCAAGTGTAATGGCCATGTGATGGTCAAAATAATGCGGTCTCAAACGAGGGTTAGACATGGTCAACAAATCAAGTTTGATTGTTGACATGCAAAACGTGGTAGAACAAGGGTTCATTCTGGTTTTTCTTGGTCAGCATGTCTAGCTTGTGGGAAGCAACCGCGGACGATGGTGATGCCAGGGCAACATCACCACTAGCCGCGCTCCTACTACCTGACGATCACCTCTTCCTGTATGACCTGCCGTCTCCACCACCAGATGTAGACGAGCTGCTATCAGTCGTGACCACCGCTTTTCCACTGGATGATGCCTCCGAGCCGAAAATTCCTCCACTGCAACCTCTGCGTGAGGAGGAACACGACCAAGAGCTGACGATGGAGCGCAATTCTGGTATAATTTCAATCAAAAATACAACAGGCGGCACCACTGCATCAGCTCGTTCGCGAGACATGAAACGCCGCCACCGCAGCAAGCGAGACGAGATCCACGCGTTGCGAGCCACCGTCTCAACGCTCGAGCAGCAACTGGTGACGCTGCATTGCCAACAGCAGACGCCAGCGCAATGGAGAGCTGAAATGCTCGCACAGCTCCAGCTCGTGAAGCGTCAGCGCGCCGAGATGGAAAATGCAAAATTGAGGGCTACACTGGCCGATCACTTGCATGTCGCCTCCATCTTACAGCAACAGCTCTATCATGAGCGCCCTAGTCTCGAGGTGCGCTACATATTTGCCACACGTGTGCATGAGCTTGATTGGCAAGGAGAATGGTGGTCATGCAAGATGTTGTGTATCGGCTACTTCGACGATGTGCTTTTGGTTGTTGACGCTGTTGATGCTGTTGATGTTGTATTTGGTGCTGGAACTGCAGATGTTTGCACAATACGAGGAAGTTGGCGGGAAACGCCGACGTGTTCCCACGACTTGCGATACTTGGCTGCTGAACGCCGGGCTGTTTGATACTCTCCGCAGCAGTCTGCCGGACATGTACGAGCGAGTCGGTCTCGTGTTATCGGATCCACGCTTCCGGTCGACGTCGCGCCGTGAAGTGATGCTTCACAAGGATGAATATGGCAGCGCATCCATTGAGATCGCAGCCACGCGGTTGTTCCCGTTCTCCTTCGAGGAAGCCCGCGACGCCATGTGGCGCATGAACGTGGGGCGCCTCGTTGTCTCCAACCGGGCGGAGCATGAGGTACGAATTAGGGAATATTCTCCGGTCGCTCGTTACTTGTATTTATTTAGCTGATCAAGTGGGAATTTGCTTTTACTTTATCTTGCTATATAGGCGTTGGATGTCGCGAACGATACGGTCACTACTCAGTTTGGGTTGATGTTTGACAAGGTTAATGCAGAAGGAACGTGTAGTGGTAAGATGGTCACGCGTCGGTTTGGTGAGGCGAACCGTGTGGTTGTGGTGTGGAGCATGCTGCTCGAGTCGACCGAGTTTGATGGCGTCGCGACGGATGGTGTGTCAATTCTCTTTAAGGGATGGGATGTGTTGCAGCCATACACCACAGCGCCTTCTCAAAGCACGGGTAAGGAAGCCACGATTCTCCGGTCCTATCACATGGCGACGCCACAGAGTTTTGGCCCTGGTAGCGAACACAGCTGGAAGACGGGCTTCGTTGCCAAGCACGTGATACAACCGGCACAGGAGCACATGGACTGGGACCACCAGGCCATCGAAAATATACTCCTCAACCGTCGACGCGTCAACGCGTGAGCTAAAGTATGGCCACCCTCGGTTGCTGACGAGTTCGCTGATCCGATCCTCTAAAGAAAACGGTCCATAAATTATTTAGAGGTGTTTACCTGTTGTTACGCAGAGTTGATTTATGCCAAAATTACGGTACCGGTGTACAACCAGGAGCCACTGAGTCAGCGACCGCTGCTTTGATGGACATGAATGGGCTCAGCGCGGATGCCGTTCTCCTCCTTGATGGGCTCTGGGATGATCCAGACAATGCTATGCCTCTAGTCACGGCGTCCACGGCGTTGTCTACCGCTCTCATGGGGCTAAGCGACCAAGCTTGTGGGTTTACGGACGGCGAATTGCCCGCGATCGATTTGGTCATGGATGAAACAGTGATGCACGGGGTCATTGACAGCGAAACATGGGTTTGTAGTGCCAATGAGACGTTGAATCCGACGCACAAAGACGGCGCTGCGGAAGCTCTACCGCGCGGCAAGCGTGAAGAGCTTCAGATAGCAGTCTCGTCGCTCTCGACTCGGCTCGCCTTGCTGCGCGATCGACACGACACGGCCATCGAGTCTGTCGCAAGGAGGTCAGCGCGCCGCGAGCTGCACAGGCGACGCCACTCAGAGAGAGCGAATTCACAATTGCGCGCTGTATTCCAGCGCAACCTGTTGGCGGTGGCACAGCTGCGCGGCGCGTTGTTCCGCGAATGGCCCAGCACCAAGGTACTGTCTGTAAAGTAGTATACGGTTGCTATCCTATGCTTCGTACTACGAATGGGTTGGGCACACTGGTTTGGCAATCTATCTGACAGATGTGTTGTATATTTGCTCCCTGGCGGTGCACGGTGATGACGATTTGTAATTGTTTTTCTGTGTCACAAGTCGTTGGTCGAGTCACCTAGACTCGTGGGGCACAATCCAGTCACAGCGTCTTCACTGATCAAAGAACTGGACAATACCGTGACCGATATGCAGAGACAAGTCGATTCGTCGATCCTCACAGACTCGCGATTGCAGCCATCGGCGCGACCCAAGATGGACACAGTTCTGCATATAGATGAGTGCGTGGGCGCCTCCGTGGAGATATCGGGCGTCCGCGTGCTCCCGTTTAATTTCCAGGAGGCTGCTGAGGCGGTATGGCACATGAGCCTGGAGCGGTTGCGTACGCCGCATTCCATGCACGACGAGAATGTCACGATCATGGATAATACCATCACATCCACGTTTCAGTGTGCAACTCAGGCACCGGATATGGAATGTGACTTTCGCGGCAGTTTACTTAGTCGTCGCACAATGGTTGATGACGCCCGCGTGGTCGTCGTTTGGGCCATGACCACGGAGATCACCCGACTGGCTGGTGCGCCAGTGAAGGGGATGCTCGTGCATCTCAAAGGCTGGGACGTGGTTCGTCGCGCCGTGGGTGACGACTCGGCCGTGCTGCAATCCCTTTACGTAGCGACTCCGGAGATACAAGGTGAGCAAGACCAACGATGGTTCAACACGGCCAGGCTGGCCATGCTCGTGAAGCGCCTTATGCGGTTCCATGGGGACACGGAACCAAACACGTTGCACGCTATGCTTGACAATGGAGACGTGGAGTCGGACGGAGACTCGTACGTATGCTGAACAAAATACTATCAAGTAGAAGCGTTGTGTCCGTGCTGGATATTCATGTTGGTTGGCGCAGAATTCAACGTTGGTCGATGTGTTCTTGCTATTCGGCTAAGATGTTGGTGCTCACAAGCCATTTGAATAGGTTTGATCACCGGTTGCTGAGACTGCCCCACGCGTTCTATCTCCTGTTAATGACAGACCTTGTGGTTGCTTGAAGCACACGCTTCACAAACGGTGTCTACCGCACTTTGCTTCTGGATCAAAACGATTTTAACAGCTTTGGAACGCCAGCATCGCATGCCGATTTATACATATTGAAGTACAAGACAGCAATCATCTGGTGCTTAATACCTCAGCACAGCAGCAATCTTTCGTTTGCAAGGCGCAAAATGCATCACGATTCCTTTCGCGCCATCACGACCTGACGTAGAGAAACGACACTCACATGCGTCATGAGTCATGAAGTGGGGTTTGCTTTGGTCCAATTCGAATGGCTTGGTCTTCAGGACCCGAATGGGTTGACAGCATGATGTAGTAATTTTCTTAGGGCAAGAGGTGAAGGTTGGCCGGCTTACGCTGCACAAGCCAATACAAGTTGACACATTTGAACACATTGCTCTCGCGCCGGGTGTTGTGCAGTTCGGTATTGATTGCTGGTACGCACAATCAATCACACATCAAGCTGGCGTTCGATAGGATACTCGTTAGTCACCCTGCTCGTCATATCGGCATGTCTAGTAGGGAGATTCCGACGGCTCGCAGCTCCAACCCGGCATGCAGATTCACGCTATCCAACATTTATCGGGTCAGCTCGCTCATCGCAGCATATCGCGCAATGGGCCCGATGGATTTATCTACAGGCTCTGGGGTGCTCACAAGAAGTACCCCTTGCATCACGGTATCCAGCCCAATACGAGTGAGAGTGGTGGTCCGTTCCACCACCTCTCAGCCGCGGGAAACGTAATCCTGAGTTCCCGAGATGTAAGTGCGTTACGTCCAGCTTGACCTTGGTGCTCCACACGATCACCGCATGGTCGGGATGAGACCCATTAAATAGATGAGGCTCGCTTGAAATGTCAACCATACACTGGAACGGTGACGTGACCATATTAATACCCTTCGTGGAATCTAATGTGTGATTCCCTAACCAAGAAATGAATAAGATGCATCACTCACACGATCATGGTAATGCTATACCAAACATTTCTTGAAAGCAACCATGGACCGCAGTGCTCCTCACTCGTGAGCAAGCCCGACTTTAGTAACACACCGACTCTGCGTGGTTGGTTGGATGCAAACACAAAATCAAAAACAACAAATAAGGTCTTTGATGAGGAGGAGGATGTACTAATAGGAATACCTCCGATCGGATACAAGCAATCCTTCATGTTCTCGATTGCCCAAGTCTTTCGTATCACCGCGTACTAACTGCAGTCGTCGCTCCCGCATTTCATGCATTCGCACTTGCTAACGAGTTTTCAAGTAGCAAATTTTCCACGGTTTGAAACTTTGCGTCGACATGCAATTTCGCAGTATTCCGCACATATCTCGTGAGCTCGTGGGCGGCAGCAAGATGCGTAGTCGCGTTGACAAATTCATTTGCCGGTTCTGCTGAGATAACGAGAAATGCCCTCATCACGGTCATCGGCTGACAAGAATTGGAGCGAGTGGCGCGTTCCAGCACTTCCCATCCACGCATACGCATCGCTGAACGAGACAGATGGGAATGTGTAGCATCTGCAGTGATCTTGGAGCTCCAAGTGACCACGACGTGATCGGATCGTCGCGTTCTTCGCGACACCAACGCCCCATGGAAGAGGCAGGGTTCACCCGAGACGTCCACAATGCACTGGAACTTGGACGTGACCGTATCCTCTGTAACAGTGACCTTCTGTCTCCACCCACCAGCACCACCAACAGCAACAGCAACAACGACAAGAAAGTGAGCAGAAGAGCAGAGCAGAGCATAAAAAATTCATGTGAAAACTGTCGAGTCGACCTGTTACCTACCTCACAGAGGACTTCATGGGTGGCACGGATCCGGCTCCGGTTCATCTGCCAATGCGCATTCATTGTGTCCGGCAAGCTGAAGGGGTATACACGAGCATACGCGATCTCCACAGATTCCCCCAGGAACTGGTCTCTGCGCAGCTGCACATGCAGTAACGAAGAGGCCGAGGGCGTCCAGGTCAAGCGTGAATCGGCCAAGACAGAGACCTCACGCTCCTCCATGCCGCGAAGACAGCCCCACAAGTCATTCAGGAGTAATTCATTCGATGACGGGTTGACGTCCTGGATGTGCTTATGATTGCTCGACAAGAGAAGTCGATGCTGGTCAACAAAGATGCAAACAAGATCCGTTAGCCACGTACATGGATATCTGCATACCGACTCAGTCGAGCCTACTACACGTACCGGTACGCGCTTGAAGCACTTGCGGAAGAGCAGGCGCTGGATCCGTTTCAGCAACTCACACTGGTCCTGCAGATTGGCCGCCAGCTCAATGCGCTCCATTTCCGCGCGCAGTCTCCTCTCAAATTCGCGGCGCGCCTCCTCTTCCCAATTGCGCCCGTTGCGAAGCCGCTTATCCGAGAGCAGGACCACGACCTCGTTCTTTAGCTCGTGTACTAGCTGCCGCAGACGCTGGCGCTCCACCTCGGCACGTTCTCCGCGTGCCATGGTCACGGATGCCACTGTAGAGTTGTGTCGTGCAGTACAGCTGCACTTGTTGGATGGTTTTGCTTCCGATTGTGTTGTGATGCGAATGATTGTTTGAGACTCTATTGGGGATCCATAAAGTTCTGACTCAGAACTTCTGAGAACTACTCTGAAGTTCCGAATACAGTTCTCAAAACTTTATGAATAGAGAAAGTCAGTTCTATTTGCGTAATTACGGGAAACTAGGAAATAGCAGCCTGATGTTGGCCTAACCGCTGTATCCACAACAAAGTTGGGGGGTCTGGCGGGGTGTCGATGTCCTCTCTGAACGGTGCGTACGTCGAACGGTAGAGGGGGCGTGGCTGCGTAGACTCTCGTGTGCGGCGTCCGACATGGAGACTAACCTAGCTGGTGGGGGCTGGTCGAGGCGTACCGAATGGTAGTTTGCTAGTTGCTGTTGGGTTCAAAACATTATGAATGTACGGTCTCAATATATAAATATATTGAGACAGTACATCCATGGATGGATGTACCTTACTAACGTTAAGTATAATAAGTTTTATTGTATAAAATACTTCATACAAATATTTACATTTTGTAGTGATAGTACTGTATTTACGCCAATTGTACACCCGGGTGTGAACACTTAGTACACCCCCCTCTGCCCAGGTACTATTTTAGGGAGGTTACAATTATAGGGCGGAGTACTAACCGGTGTGGTTGTTGGTTGGCCCAGTGGTAGGGCGCCCCATGCAGCGAGGTCGCGTCAGTGAGCGCTATAACCTCGAGTTTCGGCTCGTTCATGAACATGAACTTATTTCCGAGCATTTTAGAACGTGGCACCTATGGATACACGAAGCTGTGGATCGCACGGAGTAAAATCTCGTGACACGGGTGTACTATTTTAGGGAGGGTTACTAACCGGAAGGCTTTGAGTTTCAAGTTACTATTTAAGAGTGTACCGCATTTCGCATGTAGAGCGACACATGGGCTTAAGCGACACACCTCTCTCTCAGCCAATCACAGAGCAAAACGGATATTCCACGAAATCGCATGTAGATCGACACACATGAAAACTACGCGAAACAACCAATAGTTTGCACTTTTAATTTAGGGGGAAATGCCCGAAGACCACCAGGTTGTCTTTCGCACAATGGCGCCCGCGACGGGAGGCATGTTTCATACTCGGGGCTGTCATATTGATAATTGTGCTTTGCTAGATTTACTAGGCTGGTGGAATGGAGATATGTCAGTACTATTCCTAAAGTATCATTTCGGCAGTCGACCGTCTCCCCAGGAGCCTATTTTGCTATTGAGGGATGATTGTAGCGGGCACTGGGCCAGCATGGTACTCACCTCCGCGAAATTGATTAAACGTTGTACTGCTCAAGGTCCCACCTCATGCCACGTCTGTCTCGCAGCCTGCGGACGTGGCATGGAACTATCCTCCAAAGTGTCAGCTTCGCAATCTGTGGCACGAGGACATGCAAGCCCAAATTCGTATGGAGCGCCCACCGGACTCCAAGTTCAAGCTCACGCGCCCCGGCCGTCGAAAGATCTGTGGTTAGATCGACGACGCGTGGTGCAACCTATCAAGCAGCACGATTGCAAACGGATTTCGAGGATGTGGCCTCATGCCCACCTAGAATTGCATCGCTGCTGCTGATTTGGTTTCTCAATTAAAAGCGCTTTCTTTGGTAGAGGGTCGCCCTTTTGATGAAGAGCAGGATTTCGCCAATGATAGTAGCGGCAATACAGTAGTCTGTATTGATGATGGTTTACCGATAGAGAACTTCATGTGATGCTGCTGGTGTTGCGCCACCTGATGGTCAAGCACGCCAGCGCGGTTGGCGCTGGCGGGCTTGATATAACTGTCTGACAGAATTTATTCCAACATTATTTTAGAAAGGGGAATATATTGGCATACTTTTTTTGACAGTCTACCTAACCCTTGGAGCATGGGGTGTGTTGCTCTACATGCGAAATACCGTATTTGTCATGTTAAAGATTCAGATATGTTAAAGAACGGGTCTTTTATTGAGGTGATTTTTTGAGAGGATAGCTTGATATAGTACATTCAGTATGAGGAAAAGTATAAAAATTGAAAGTCTGTCCCTTAGACAAAGTGCGGTTCACCGCGATGCGGGCGTCAGTACTAAAACATTTCAGAGGTAATAGGATGGGACTTGTCAAAGTCACACACCCTCTATTGAAGGCAATTTTTGTGAAGTTACCCTGTGATTTTAACATGACCCATACGGTACGGTAGAGATAGAAAACAGTCCTATTTACGTTACGTTACGAACTAGAAATAGCAGCCTGGTGTTTTGCTAACCGCTGGAGCCAAAGGGGAAC
>JAADWT010000132.1:0-33691 GCA_023336285.1 Pythium grandisporangium
CCTTTAAATTGCATTGCAATAAATTTTTAGTTTACGCGTCCTGGTTTAATACTGGATCGCGTACTGGAAAAATACCCGACAGGTGGTGTCCCGGCTCTGAAAACAATCACTTATCTGACAAAAATGTAGGACAGATTTGCTACATTGAAGGACGCGATATAATTGGCTGAATTTATACTTCCTGCGAACGGAGATAAAACAGTCGATTTTATAAATATAGGCTTCAGTATACTCGCTTTTTTGCGCACTTGTAAAAGTTAAGGTTAAAGAGTCGATTTGCAACCAGTGCCCCTGTTCTTGCTTGCTGGTCGCTATGCGTTGGTCAACTCACCGCCGTTGTGACGCTACCACCTATGATGCTTGGTTAGCATCGTTGCTGCAATTGTGGACTCGCTGTCTGTGGCATGATATAATTGGTTGACTTATTCTAGTCGCTGCAGTTTCCGCTGATGGTGTGTATTGAAGATGCTTCGTGTGTCTCGGTGGTTTGCTGGGTTCGCTGGCCACGCACCCGTGATTCTCGAACAAGACGTAAAACAATGGTGGCAGATAGTTCCGCAAGACGACGTTTTCGTGTAGAGGGTGCCAGAGTCACATGCTTATACCCACCCGGAAAACCTCCGCAGCTTCTTGCTCAGATATGTTAACTGGGATCGTTCGTCCTGTTGAGATGGCTGCATCAGCAATGTGCCGTATCAGTGCTGACCAATCTGAGAGCGATTTTCGCGTGGTCCTGCTGGGTAGGTCATGTGGGCCAACATATCGTAGGGGTGAAAATCCCTGATGCTCGTCACCAAACCGCCACAGCTATCACGCTCCAAATGCACCTGTCCACGGGAATAGGAAGGATTCCGGTAGCAGATGAAACTTTCCACCGTAGAAATAAACACCTCTGCTTCCAGCGGGCTGGTGGAGTTGCTGAGGCGCCGGATCTTGTCCTTGTACAAATCCTGCACGCTCGAGCAACCTCTGAATCGTAGCCTCTAGCTGATCCTTCGTAATATTTCCAGCCGCCACTCCTTTCTTTTCAATCAACGAACTGATACCCTCCAATAGTACTGGTGGCAGGTTGTCGATCCATTTCACGTGTTCCATCACGAGCAACTGCCTCCACGTTTGCTATGCTTGCTGCGCTGTGCGCGCTCGTTGTTTCGTTTCGTTCCAGCGGCTGCTCTGCAGACATCTCAAATCCATTAGTCGGAGAGCTGGCGGGCGCGCGTTCTAGAGGCTCTGCCTCCATCATCATCGTTGCGATTGGGCTGCTCTCTTGGTTTCGCTGAGTACGTTTGTGTTTGAAGTGAATGCTGGCTTTCGTGTTCCTCTTTAGAGTTTTGACGAGTGATACGTACCGGCCACCCGTAGGCGACTTGGCATACGAAATTGCGCCATTGTCACAAAAACGCTTTTGCATACAAAATCGAAGTAATCTGCCTCCACACAATTTTGGTTTGCAGTAAAAACATAGCCTCAAAATCCTACGATTCCATACAAACGGCTATATCGAGCCTACGAAACAGAGACAATCACGGCCTGCAACACTTCGGTCTAACATTCTAAGGGGGACCTACAGTTAGGGATGGCAAATGAAACGCAACGTTATAAACCACTATTCACGATTCGAGTTATTCACAGTTATTCACAGTTTCGCACACCACGTGAATCGTGGTGTGTGCTACATCATTCAACAGTCGCACTGTATAGTGTAATATATTCTTTGCTAGAATCGACTCGCACAGCGCGAATCGCACAGTCTCCAACATAATGATGTCGTTGGTACACTCACGTGTCGTCAAGCGGGTGTGTGGGATATCAACAAGCCTGACGATGCATACGAGTTCGTCTCCACGGTGCATAACAATGTATATGAGCGCAAGGATGTATCGGCGCAATGGTTTCGACTTGGTGGGGTGCGCTTCCGTCAAGTGCGCATCAAAGAGGAGATCTGTGGTGTCTACAATGGCTGGATGGCGCCTTGTTATCAATTCTTTTCGGCTGACAGCGAGCTTCTAGACACTATCAACGGCTGGTTTGAGGCAGATTCGTCGCGTCGACGTGTGTAGGAATGGCACGATGAACTGGGCACCTTAAGACCCTGGCTGTCTAGTTCGTTGTTGGGTATGCTTCGCTCTGGGACACGGAGCAATACGGCGATGGCGGACACGTCGTAGATCTCTGTGGAGATGCCATTGTGGCGGAACCACAACGTGCGAATGGCTTTCCGTTGCTACGCGTGCCTTTTCGGTTGAATTTGATGGTGGGGATCGAAGCAGCGTTATACTGTGTCGCCTCCAGCCGTTTTTTGGGTCACCTTGTGGGTGTGCTGCGCAGCCAGGCAGCGGACGAGATTGACCACTCGGATGTCCACGAGCTATTGTACTCGTTTCAGCGAATTTCAGACCGTGCATCGCTCGCACGTGGGATTTGTGTGCTCAAAGGACAGTGGTGATCGCGACCGGTAGGGGCACGAGTATGGGTATTATACGATGGCACACCTCGTGGATGATTATTATCTCGTGCTACTCTAAAACAGTATGATTATCGAGGGCGTAAAAGTCTCGCTTTGACGAGGTATACCGCATGCGGACTCTATATCTACGCAAGAAATTACCAGTCGGCGCTTCACAGGACATCTCGTTGGACACGTGGTTCTGGTGTTGCAATACCGGATACGTCTGGCGCGGGAAGCGCGTCTTCCATCGAGAAGGCATGATCAATTTGATCGTCACTGTCCACGTCGCCATCGCTGTTGTCTTCCATTTCTGGATGCATGGCGTAAAGGACATGATTCTTGATTTTGTGATTTTCGGCTCGAGCCTGGGGCAAGTTTGAGCAAAGGAATACCAATTTACTCACTCTTTCAGGTGTAAGCCGACTACGTGATTTCGTGTGAATAAATCCATGGATACTCCAACTACGCTCACTGCAAGCCGATGATGTGGGGATGGCAAGCAACAACCTTGCCAACGGCTTCACATGCTGATATGCATTTGTTAGTGCCCACCATCGCCACAGCGGATACATCACGTATTCGTCTCTTTTTTTCTTGGTCCAATTGGTTTTCTCCAGCGTGAATTCCTGTAGTTCGTTGTGCAGAACCGACTTCTTTTCAATTGGCACGATGCCAAGCCGCACACCCATCTCTGCCGCGGCATTGATAACAGGCATCACATCCTCGTCATTTCGCCCGTAAGATGGGGAGGTGTGGTCTAGTAAGTTCGCGATAACCATGGCAGGAGAGCACACAAATAAACGTCGGCTTTCCACCAAGTCAAGTACAGCTTGTTGCAAACCTGAATCGCATCCAGGTATGTCATCGATATAGGAAGCATGCTGGCGAAGCCATTCGAACCGATCGAAAACAAGCGAGATACTGGACTTGTCATTCTCGAACACAGCGAGGGTAGCGTTAATAGGTGCGATCAGCTTCAAAGTTATGGCGGCCATCGCCCAAAACCTGTCGTCCTTTAAAATTGCCACTGCGTCGTTCAACTTGTCACCAGAGTATCGGGATAGCAAGAATGAATTCGAGAACACGGCAGCAATGACACCTTTGTTTTTTTACACATTCGAGATACATTTTCGTGCGTATACCACCGCGTTGCGAACGGTAGCGAAAGGCGCCAGCGCGCTTCACCCTGCATGCTCATCCGGTGTTGGACAGCTCGGAATCGACTCCACAGACCCGTCCGGGACCGGATAAAACGTGTCAGTATTGTCGCCTTATCAAGTACCACTTCAAATTCAGGTAACTTGAATATGTCTTTCATCAGTAAATTCAATCCATGGGCAGCACAACCACTGCATACAATCCCAGGGCGAGAATCAACTATTAGCCGCCATGCCTTCTTCATGTTCGCTGCGTTACCCGTCACGACTGATGTGACAGCTCCAACTCCAACGGTAGCTTCGAAATCACAGATCGCCTCGATAATGCTAGCAGCGATATATTCACCGGTATGAGCAGTTTCTTGAGTATTAATCGATTTCCAAAACACTGGCTCCGTTCGAGGGTTGTAAAAACGAAGTTGATCATGCTGTCCCCATTCACATTTGACCACCCATCTGAGATCAATGCCAAATTAGAGGAGCCCGAAAGTGACGCAACAATTCGCTGTTTCTCGTGGTTATGGACACTGTCAAGTAGTCGATTTGCTAACTGACGTCTGGATGGTAGCTCATAATCAAACATTGCTAGGAAAAATGGATCCTGCACGATACGAAAAGGAATGCCAGTCGCATAGGATCCAAGAGCAACGCGCAGAAAGTTTGTTTCCTTGACCTGGCGCGGATTGAGTCGGGGTGTCCTCACTCGATGTTGGGTAGACGGTGGGGTTACGAACAATCGCTTGGTAATAACTGGAGTGCTGGTCTGTGATCGGGTTGATTTCCGTGGCGTCCGTAACTTGGCAGCTTATGCGTGACGAATACCTGTATGGACCGATTTCCAGTGTGTTTTTACATCTTCAGCCGTTTCAGAACATGCAATTCTATGCTTTAGCATGTTTCGTGTGGGCTGCGCGTTCTTCATCACATAGCCGCAATTTTTGCACCTCGCCTCCGGGTGTTGCTTTGTCCCAATCGCGCGGGGAACAACCACATCATAGTGCTTCCATATCGCGCTTTGCGGACGCAGCATGGCTGCGTCGCGGCTCATTGCTGAGTGAGAGAAGTTCGAATGAGAGAAACTCCAGCAGCTCCAAAGGGATTCAGTGCTGTTGAGGAGGGTCACAAATCAGATCCTACGTAATTTACGAGTAATGGAGAGAAGCAAATATATATTGCTGAAGTGTGCGATACTGTGCGAAACTGTGAATAACTGTGCGATACTGTGAATAACTGTGAATAACTCAATCGGGTAGTTATTAACGCGTGAATTGCCAACCCTACCTACAGTACGTCCCCAAATAGGGCTAATCCAAACATTGGTCAGTCGATTCACCCACATGAAACGTCGCGGGATTTGGATCTTCTAGCAGATGGGTTCAGCGTCTCTGCTACAGTGTCGCCAGAACGATGCCTCTACGACCGCCAAGCGACCAAGGCCCACGCATCTCCACAACGAGTAGCAACGATCTCTTCGTACCTGGACCACACACCACTCCAGTTAGGTAGCACAGCGAGGCAATGCCGCGCCCCTTCCTGGCCGCCTGCGTGCTGGTCCTGGCTTTGCCAGGATGGGCACGCGCCCACGAGAGCCCGCCAATGGTACAGGCCACGCTGAGGGCGCTCCACAGGGGCAACCCAGGCTCCGCCGATGTCTCACTGCAGTGGCCGTCATACCGCCATGCGTCCTACCCCGTCCGCAGCCATGGCTTGTCACGGGAGGCGCCCCACGACGCCGTGGTCGCGTACGAAGCGCAGGTCTCCGTGTCGGGCAGCGGCGACTGGCAAGCGCTGGCGGTGGGGCTCACGGGTCGCCCATTGCTGCCACCACCGCTTCACGACAGCGCGGCCAATGCCCCGCACAGCGACCGCCACGAGAAGCAGCTCATCTCCACGCGTGTGGACAGTGGCCACGTGATCGACGACGGGTTCTTCCGCCTCTCACTCTCCCACGCCGGCACGAGCGAGCGCGTCCTGCACCAGCGCGCGGTGACACCGGCGATCCCGTTTGACGCCACGCCCGCCCAGCTGC
This sequence comes from Pythium grandisporangium, assembly GCA_023336285.1. NCBI lineage: Eukaryota > Oomycota > Peronosporomycetes > Pythiales > Pythiaceae > Pythium > Pythium grandisporangium. The sequence goes on from JAADWT010000132.1 coordinate 5,636, forward strand.
AGGCCGCGCTGGAGTCGCTGGACGTGGTCACGCACGTGCAGGTCACGCGGTCGCCCGCCGAGACCGCATCCACCGACGGCACGTACGCCTGGACCGTGGTCTTTGACCCACTCGGCAGCGAGTCCGCGCCGAACGCCAACCACGGGGACCTGCCGCTGCTCTCGGTCTACGCCGAGACGCTGTCGGCCCCCTACTCGGGTGCTGGCGCGCAGGTCGCCGTGCGCTCCCTGCGTGACGGCAGCCTTCGTGGTCGCGTGCTGTGCGACGACACTGAGGCCGCCGGGCCCGGCCGATGTGAGTTCCTCGCCACAGCGCTTCCAGTAGCAAGGGCGCTGACGTTCCGCGTGCGTGCGCAGTGGGGGGCGCGGTCCTGGAGCGAGTGGAGTCCGGCCAGCGCGCCGCTCGTGATCCCCGCCACCCGTACGTCGCTCGCTCATCCGCCTACAGACTGACCCCCCGTGTTGTAACAGGAGGAAGTGATGGATGCCCAACTGACCGAGGTGATGATCCTCCTGTCTCGGTCTGTGCTTGTCATCGGCTATATGCTTGCAGCGCTTCCTTGCTCGCCGTCGCCACCCGAGCTGCGCTCAGCCACGACGGACCGCATCACCATCCACTGGCGTCACGTGGACACGGAGGCCGCCGATGGCTGGGGCTTCCCTGTTGTCTCCTACCACGTGCAGCAGCGCTGCGCCTCACAGTCGCTGAGCTGGATCACCATCCACAGCGCACTGGCGCGTGGAGCCATGCCCCTGGCCGTGGCCACATCGCACCGACTCGAGGGCGGCAACGTGTCGTGCGCGTTTCGTGTGGCCGCGACCAACGCCAACGGCCAGGGCCGCTTCAGCTCTCCGTCGGCGCTCTTCCAATCGCTGGCCATCGCGCCCAGCGCGCCACCAGCAATCACCGTGGAGCTGCACCCGCAGCGGCTCGTGCACTGGCAGGCGCCTCACCACACAGGCGGCAGCACTATCCACGCGTACGACGTGGAAGTGCGAGCGGTGGCGTCGTCCACGTGGCGCCGCCTGCCCGTGAGCCGCGTGGATGCCGTCACAAGGACCGCGATTCTCGATGACCACGCCGACGAGGGCTTCCAACTGGCGACGCACACGCGCCACGTAGTGCGGGTACGAGCACGCTCGCTCGTGAACGTCAGCGCGTGGCACGAGTCCACGGACTTCCTGACCGACTACGTCGCCAAAGATGGGTCCACCGTCGCCTACACGCCTGCGGTTTGGCAACCACGGACTCGCTCGCGGTTACGACTGCTGCTGCGTGGTGCCACGCGCGTGGAGGCCGCCAACAAGCGCGACCAGATGTACGTGCATGGCGTGGGGGACGGCGGCGTGATGCAGCGCGACGGCGCGCCAGGGATCGTGCTCCTCTTCCCCGTGACGCGCGGAGGCGCTCGGCTTCGTGAGCGCACGTACATGGCGTCAACCTCCTCCTCCTCCTCCCCACCCAGTGCTCCGTTGGTGTACGATGTTCCCTGGGCCAATGCGGAGGACCCACAGGCCCAGGTCATAGCGGTCGATGTATACGCATGGGGTGGAGGAGGCGGCAGTGGTGGCAAGTCCGCGTTCGGTAGTGGTGGCGGCGGCGCGTTCGCTCGCGGTGTCTTTCGAGCAGAGGCCCGGGACCGAGTGACAGTCGTCGTGGGGGGAGGAGGACGTGGGTACGCCAGTCACTCCGCCAAAGGTGGAACAAATGGCGGAGGAGACGGAGGAGGAGGCGAGTTCGCGGGTGGTGGTGGTGGAGGAGCGTCCGAAGTCTGGATCAATGGGGTGCTCGTGCTTGTCGCTGCTGGAGGAGGTGGAGGCGGCTCGACGGATTACTGCTGTGCTCACGGAGGAGGAGGAGGTGCAGAAGGAGAAGCTGAAGACGGGTTATCGCCAGATGCGTCGAGTACCCCCATCGATAACCTGTTCTCCGGTCTCGTGCGTGATGAGTATCACTCCCATCACGTGGAAGGAGACACGCGTGATATGTCGGGACTACCCGCGAGGCACCAGCACCTCGACTATGGCCATGCGAGCGCCGCCGCCGACTATTCCATGCTGGCCACGGGCGGCAAGGGCGCCACGTCCTCGGCTCCCGGCCTGGCTGGCCACCCGGGCTCCTTCGTCTTCTCTCGTGTGGGCGAGTGCGTGCCATTCGCGGCCAGCATCGGTGTCTGCGAGGTGGTGGCACCTCTTTCAGCGGCGCACGCGACCCATGGCAGGCGTGGCATGGGGGGCAGAGGCCAGGACGGCAAGGAAGCAGGAGGAGGGGGAGGAGGCGGATTCTTCGGTGGCGGTGGAGGAGGAGCGGGCGTGGACGGCGCGGGGGGAGGCGGCGGTAGTAGCTTCGTATCAGTGCCACACGCGTTCGTGTTTTCGAAAGAAGAGGAGGCAGGTGAGCAGACCACACAAGACACTGATTGGATTCCACGAACACAGCATGCGCGACTGAGAGTATACGGGTTACGCGCTGAAGCCCAGGGGCCGACTCAGATCCAGGTTTCGTGGCTCGCTCCACCGCGAACCGGGTTCGCCTTGGGCGTCGAAGGCTTTGTACTGGAGATGGCAAACCGCTCAGTGAATGAGGACTTTGGTGTGGTTCGTGTCCTATCAGCCTCCACCCAGAACGTTTCCATCCAGGATGGGATTTGCGAGAGCTCCTGGTACCGTTTCCGTGTGAAGACACTCTTCCAAGGCGGTAGTAACCTGGGGTACACCGCGAGTTACAGCGAGATCGTTTTGGTGCAGACCCCACCAACACCCGTGAACCGCTGGCGGCGGCTGGACCACGCGCGCCCGCTTCGGGAACGTGAGACCGCGGCTGGGTTACGCACAACCGATGCCCCTCCAGCGTACTCACTCCCATCTGCTCGCCGTGGACACACGCTTACAGCACTGGACGGCTTCCTCTACCTCTTTGGCGGGTATAGCGCTGGGTACGAGTGTAACCGGGGCGTCACAGCGGCTTGCATCCAGGCACGCGGAGTCTCAGACGAGCTCTGGCGGTTTGACCCAGTCACGATGATCTGGGTGCCCATCAACCTTGTGGAGAACATAGCCGCCGATTCATGGCCGCAAGCGAGAGAGAAGCATTCCATGGCGTTGGTGTCAGGTCGACTGCTTCTCTTTGGTGGCCGGCGTCCGTCGACAAGTGATCCATCCGCGACCGTGGCTCTGAATGATCTCTGGTCGCTCAGTATCTCGTCGTCCACACTGCGCACCACCTCCACGCTGCAGGACCTGGAGCAGCAGGCGCTACCCTTGACGGATGGCCGAGAGGTATGGACCACAGGGTATCTCGGCGACGCCCCACCGGATCGTTGCCTCACGAGCCTCACCGTGCGTGTCAATATCACACACACCTGCCACGAATCGCTCCGTATCGAGCTCGTGGGACCCGGACCGTCCACTCACCCACAGAGGCAGCAGTCCACGACATTCCCTGTGCGATCCAACACGTACGAGACCACATGGAACGCCGGCACGATGCAAACAGAGCGAGGCAGCCAGCGAGCCACCCCACAGACCCCAAGCGTGCGCACATTCACGGTTGTATTGTTTCGTGGCGCGGATCGGTGGAGCCATAGCCATAACCACAGCAGTGGTGGGAAGGAATACGGACCGCTGCGCTGCTCTACGGGTTCACAACCATATGTCTTCTCATCCGCGGTGCCTTCCTCGTCACTGGAGCCGCTCTCGGTCTTCCAGCAGCTTTCCGCCCACGGCGGATGGTCTCTCAGCGTGACAGACACCGTGACGGACGGCCACGAAGGCTCGCTGGATGCATGGGACATCGCGTTTGTGCTTCAGCCCTGTGTGCCGTCGTTCACGTGGACGCGGGTGACCGCGGCATCGCCGCCGTTGGCTCGCTACGAGCACACGGCCGTAGGGTATCGAAACACCATGTTTGTCGTCGGTGGACGCACGATCCGGGACGACAACGGCAGTGAACAGGAGGTAGACGAAATGCATCGCCTTGACTACGAGGTCGAGACGGGAACAGGCAAGTGGACGAGGCTACGTCCGCTCACCGACTCGCTATTCCTGATCGAGAAGCGCGGTCACGTTGGCCGTGCGCTCGTGCTCACGCCCTTCGAGCTGCTACGACTGGGTGCTGGCCTGCGACCAGCTGCGATGACACGCGCGGTCTCGCTGGAGGGAGTGGTCGCTGTGGCCATGCGTCCGCTTTCGGGTCCACAGGGCAAGCTCTCGGACTGGGACCCGATCCCAGTGGATCCTCATATGGTTCAGGGACCACGAGACCGCTACTGGGCGGCGGCAGCGATGGTTCCCAGTGTGGAGGGCACGCCCCGCGTATTTCTCTTTGGCGGACAGGATGAGTTCTCGCTGCTAGACGATCTCTGGGAGCTGGAGCTCCACGGTCTGATGGCGAAGACCGCACTTGACTCTGTGGCGTCGCACCGACAAGGGACATGCGAGTGGCGGATAGCGAATGCAGCGCTGCAGGATCAGTGGCGTGTGTCCTGCAACGCGACGGAGGCGCTGGTGGCTGCGGGGGAGGCCCTTAGGTGCTCAACGAGCGACTTGCTGCGGTACGCGTGGTGCAACCAGCAGTACCAGGGCCTCGTGCTCTAACAACGAGGTCTGGACTAGAGAGCAAATGGCAAAGCGTGATTGTCCTCAACACTTGGCCGCACAGAATTTCCATTCGTTGCTGCCTGGCTGGTTCGTTCTAGGGACCTCCTCACCCCCAGAAGACTTAATACTCACACTTCCCCCTCCACTGGCTCGTATTCGATTAGGCGGAGCTCGAGCGTGTCGCCATCAAACACTTGGGCCAGCGCCTCCAGTACGAGTGAGCGAACGAAATCCAGCCGCTGTGGTGGAAGGAACGCATCCGAGACAGAGGTGGCGATCGTGACCAGCGCAGGTCTGCCGTATGCCCGCGTGCGCGTGGTGACGTAGCGTGTGAAGGCATCCACCAGCTGGAGAATCTCGGAATCCGTTGCCTCGTAGTGTGGCAGGTCGAGACTGGGCGCTGCGTGCCAGATCACGGACCGTGCTGGATCATCCTTGCTGGCCAGGAGCGTCAAGAAGGAGGTTAATAACTCAGGTACGCTGCTGCTGCTGCTGCGGTGGCTGCGCGCAGCGTTCTCTTCGGGCTCGTCATACAGCACACGCAACGAATCCAGAGTGGCGCGGCATGCCTCCGAGTTCAGCTGCAGCGGCGCAAACAGGGCTTCGTGCTCAAGCCGTTGCATCGCAGCGTGGAACATGCGTCTCTCCTTGACCCGCCTGGACGGGTCCATGTCCGCGGAGACTTGCTTATAGCGAGGCAGCGTGAACACGCGGGTGAGTAGTTGCACCTCGCTGGCATCGCAATGGGGTGCGAGTTGTGCCACAAACGGGTTCCCAGTAGTGAAGTAATCTAGATCAATGTCCAACACCCACGGCGTAGTTGGCTCTGCACAGGCGAAGCGATCTGGAAGTTCCAGCACCTCGAGATCCCATAGTCTGGAGACGATAACGCACATAGTTCTCTGCTTAGTTCACTCATACCCCATTTCGATCATGCACAGCTAGCTGGGTCTGCACTGGCTGCTGCCATTGATACAACGTAAGGTGGAAGCACGTACTTTTGGCTGGACGCTTCCATCTCATGTGGTGGCGCGTAGAGCTCATCATCGACGAAATGCGGCCATGGACACGAGACTGCGAGCCGTTCTGCACCATTGTATTGCATTACGTACGTCAAGACACATATACACCAAAATCGTACATGGACTGGAAATGGGAAGGAGAGGATTGCCTTCGTTCTGGCACGCACTGGTCTTAGAATGCCGGCCGATGGAGATCTGCTTCATTTCGGCCACGTCCATCTACCGGAATCACAACAACAACCGACCACATCACACGCATTACCTCCTTCTGCTACGCCTGCAACACGCAACAACCCTCGGCGCCACGACTCGCTACCTGCTTGGCCCATGGTGGTTTGATCCACGTGACGCGGTTGACGTGGCCAGCAAACACGAGGGGCAGCAGGAACTCGGCGATGCCCGACTCAGACTCGTCCAGCGCGTCGTATAGCTCATCTGCCGCGAACACCAGCGCAGGGTCCACAGACGGGGGGAACCCGAGATCGGGGTGTGCGTCAAAATGCACCAAGTGGACGCCCGAGAAGGGCAGCAGGCGTTGTCGGATCGCCTACGAAAAGGACAGCAGCCAGAAGCCAGCATGTTTGGTCAGTCTGGCATTCTAGTGGATCGGGGGCAGCTTCATTTCGCCTCAGTTCACGCCTCAGCAGCGATACGCACCAGATGGATCTCGGGCAGCACATGGTGGTGGTCATCGGCGATCACAACACGGAGGCGCGTGGGTGCTGGCTGTACCGCTGAGGGCGACAACGAGTGCGCGTCCATTCTCATTCCTGCGCTGCTCATGACTGGCGGCACTTCTCGCCGCAGTGAAAATATGTGGTGGAAATATAATACTATTCGTAAGCCCTCGCCAGAGTTTTCGTATCAGACTTTCTCAGACATTTGCAGCATGATTGCGCGCAATGTTCACAGCAATGGCACGTTGACATCGTTCGTACGAAATATACCGGTATGGCGTCGGTATTAATACCTCCACAGCAACTCAACTTGCCGTGGAGGTGGGGGAGTTCAGTTGCCGACGGCTACAGACGGCAATTGAACTCCCCACCACGCGGCACGAATACATACATCCCAGTTGAACTTGAACATGGCAATGGACGCGCCGCCGCTGGAGGCCGCGTTCGCGGGCAAATGCGTGTTCCTCACGGGCGGCACGGGCTTCCTGGGCAAGGTGCGTCACTAATGACGCGGCATGCCTGACTTTGTGGGGACTGTGTTGCGTTGTGGATTGGTCGCCTAACGCGGTTGCGTGGGCCATACCATCCTGTACCTCATGCAATTGATGACAACAGGCCGTGTTGGAGAAGCTCCTGCGCTCGGCGTCACAAATCGAACGGGTACGGTAGAGCCACAGACTCTAGAGCGGCCATGAGCTGGCGTGTCACTAACACGCGGTCTCGTAGATCTACGTGCTCATCCGACCGCGCAAGGGCGTGGGCTGCGCGGCGCGACTGGAGAAGGAGGTCATTCAAAGGTATCACCCATATCGTTTGGTTCCCTCCACAGTGACCTTAATGTGAAATTCGCAAAGGTGTCCATCTACGTATGCTGACCTGTATTTGTGGCTAGCCGTATCTTTGACCGTCTGCGGCGAGAGCGAGGACCCGACTGCGACGCCTTCCTGCGTGGCAAGTTGCGTGCCGTCTCTGGCGATGTGACGGCTCCGCTGTTGGGGCTGAGTGCCGAGGACCAGCGTGAGCTGCAGCAGTGCGTGGAGATCTCGATCCACTCGGCAGCCACGGTGCAATTCAATGAGCCACTGGACGTCGCTGTGGAGGTAAGACTGACTTTTTGCCTCTCGTTATCGAGCCACTGCAGGCGGATTGACAACTCACATTCGTACGACATGCTTCTATGTAGATGAACTGCATGGGTGCGATGAACATGCTGGCGTTCGTGACTTCATGCCCACGCATCCTCTGCCACCTCCACGTGTCCACGGCCTACGTGAACAGCAATCTTCGTGTACTGCGCATCCGCGAGCAGCTGTATCCGCTGGACTTTGACGTAGAGGAGGCCATCAACGCTGTGACCCACGCATCACCAAGCGAGCTTGAGCGTTTGCATGTCAATCTCATCGGCACCTATCCAAACACATATGCGTTGACCAAGTCGATGGCCGAGCACATGCTCGTCAAGCGTGCATCGCCGGAGCTTCCGCTGGTGATCTTCCGCCCCACGATCATCGGCGCGGCGTGGAAGGACCCAGTCCCCGGGTGGGTGGACCAGATCGCGGGTGCTGGCGCCATCTTCTTGGCCGTGGGCATGGGTGCGCTCACGATCCTGCCGGGTGATCCGCGCAACGTGGCTGACATCGTGCCGCTGGACTTGACCGTCAACACTTTGCTGACGGCCGCGGCGGTCACGACACTGCAGCACACAGTCTCTAGTATTCCGCCGGTTCCGCGACCGTTTATCGTGCACTCGGGTACTTCTGATCCGAGGCAGAACCCACTGCGTTGGAGAGTGCCCTGCGAGATTGTCCCAGAGTACTTTAGACAGAACCCACCCGTGCGTGGGCTGTTTCCTCCTCAGTTCCACATGATCCCCACGCACCAGCAGTTTCAAGTGCAGTGGTTTATATCGTATGCGCTGCCGTCGTCCGTGTACTCGACGCTTGCTAACAAGAGCGGCAATGCACGCCACATACGCGACGCCGCGCGGCTTTGGCAGCTTACGTGGCGAGCGCGCACACTGGTCGAGCTCTTCAAGCCGTTCACGGAGAATCAGTGGTGCTTCCTCGCGGATTCTCTCGATATCCTCGCTCCCTTCACGGCGGTTCACAGTGGAGAAGATGAAGGCAACCCCGGGTGGTGGCTGGATGCAACGGAGATTGTTTGGGAGCGGTACATGTTTAACTTTTGCGTAGGGCTCAAGAAGTATATGCTGCACGAGGACGTGATCGACGTGGACATTGAAGGCGTGACCCACACGGAGCTGGCGCTGAGCACCAAGCGCATCCTTGCGTGGGACCCAGACCACCACGCCATCTCATTTCCAGGCCTGCTCTCGGATGTGTCGTGGGCATACACATCAAGTCGTAAACCTGGGTACACTAAGTCGGGCCTGCTGGGGCGGGTCATGGGGCTCACGGGCTGGCGCGAGGGCATGAACCACGAAGCCAGCCACGTGCCGAGGCAACACGTCGACTCGGTGGGCGGGGTGCGTAACGCCGTGCTGGAATCCGAATCGGTTCGTCGCGCGATCACAGCGCACGCCCAGTCGACGGGGCTCGCAGAGGTCGAAGTGGAGCACCAGGCGCTCAAGATCTTGGATACGATGGCGGCGCAAGTCGACTATCACTCGGTACGCAAGGCGGGCTGGATGCTGCGCAAGGTGCTGCGCCGCATGTACGACGCCATCCACGTGGATGAGAAAGGACTCACTCGTGTGCGAGAGCTCCTGCGTATGAGCGGGAGCGGCTCGGGCGAGCGCAATAGTGTGGTTCTGGTACCCACACATCGTTCGTATATTGACTTTTTGCTCATGAGCTACCTGTTTTTCGCCTACAACATCCCAGTGCCCTACATCGCGGCTGGGAACGATTTCCTGGGCATGGGGGGTATGAGTCGATTGCTACGCGAGTGCGGAGCCTATTTCATCCGTCGTTCGTTTCGAGACGACCCGCTGTACGCCGCAGTGTTTGATGAATACACCAAATACCTGATTTCCAAGGGCATCACGGTGGAGTTCTTTATCGAAGGCATGCGCAGCCGCAGCGGTAAACAGCTCAACCCCAAGCTCGGTGTGCTTCACTCGGTTGTGGACTGTCTTGCTTCTGGTCGTGTTGACAATGTAAGTAGCGAATTGATTGCGGGTTTGTTTGTGTGTCCATGCTTATTCCCCCCGGTTTTTGCAATCTGACTTTATGTTTTATGAATCGTAGCTCTACATTGTCCCGGTCACAATAGACTATGAGAAACCATTGGAGGTAATGCTGCATCAAAATGAAGTCCTCGGTGAGGGCAAGATCAAGGAGTCCATTGGTGCGCTGCTCAAGTCGCTACACGTGACGCGTCAAAACTTTGGCTCCATCGCGGTCGAATTTGCGACGCCCATCAACGTCAAGGACTATATCACCAGGGAGTCGTTGAATTCGACTGCCTCCAGGCAGTCCACCGTGCGTGACCTGGCCTATGATATCACTGACGCCATGATCACGAGCGCGACCTGCACGACATCGCATATCGTGGCGGCGCTGCTGCTCGTGTACCGCCAGGGCATTGGCCGGGGCGAGCTCGTAGCGCAGACAGACTGGCTGCGAATGGAGATCCTGCGTCGAGGTGGCCGCGTCATGGGTACACAGGGTCGCTCACCCTCGGCGATCGTCGACCACGCCCTTGACTTGCTATCCGATCTTGTGCTGCGTCGACGCAAGGACCTTGTGGAACCAGCCATTACCACGGTAAGTTCCTGCATTGTTGCACTTTTGTTTGGCAGCTACTCGCTGAGCTGTTGTCTGATTTTTCATCTTCTCACCATCCTCTTCTGAATCGGTCTTGAAATATCGTACCCCCACTGCTATCTGTACATTCCTGTAGCGCGAGCAATACCCCAACATGATCGGACTCGGCTATTACCGCAACAAGATCCTTCACTGGTTCAACCGTGAGGGCGTTATTGCCTGTGCCTTCCACGCACTGAGTGGCTTCCAGCCCGCGACTGATGAAAGCGGCAAGTCCACGCGCTCGGGTGTGCGCGTGAATGAGCTACTGAGCACGTCGCTCTTCCTGCATGAAATGCTGCAGATGGAGTTTGTGCGTAAGGATTGCAGCCAGGACCAAGACCATCTCGAGAGAGCGTTGGATGGACTCGTGGCCCAGCGTGCGCTGAGCCGTGAGGGTAACTCGGTGATGGCAGTGGGTGAAGGAGCGGGTCGGCCGCTGCTGTCGTTGCTTAGCATGCTCACGTGGCCGTTCGTGGACAGCTACTGGGTGGCCATCAAGAGTCTGTTTGCGCTTCGCCCTGCAGTGGAGATGAGCGCCACGGACCTGCTGAAACGCATCCAGTGGCTGGCCGAGACCATGTACCACGATAAAGTCATCAGCTTCTACGAGTCGTGCTCGCTGGAGACGCTACAGAACGCGTTGTCGCTGTTGGAGAGATGGAATGTCATTGAGCGGTGCGCGCCAACGGGATCCAACAGGTCGATGGGGAAACAGCCCCAGAGCAGCACCCTCTCGATGGTATGTTTCTATTCGCGGTTTTGGCGGTTTGTTGTGGCATATATTGGTGGGTTGTTCTAACGGAAGAATTTTGAATGGTGTGATAGATCCGACTGCGGCCGCGATACTTGCAGGAAAGCGAGTTGGAGGCGCTAGCGCTCCGTGTGTCGTCGTTCCGCAAGCTACCACAGGACACTCTACATGCGAGCCACATGATCGCTCAGCTGCCTGCACTCTCCAAGATGTAAAGACACAGAATACAAGCAGCCAAGGTTAGTTTCATGTTGATACCATCGTCAGAGGCGCGAGGGTGGCGTCGGCCAATGCCCTGCGCTCACGCAGGGATTTGTAGGTGTGGCCCGAGGTGCGGGGCTTGAGCCATCCACGCAGGTAGTTGCTTTTCATCTCGATGCTGTAGACTGTACGTAAGGACTCAAGAAGCCTACTTGCACTCCGACACTGTGGTGCCTCACTTCTAGCCAGCATATCGCTTGATTCGAATGTACGATGTAACTAAGGGCCGCGCAAGGAAGTATTTTCCACTCTCCCTGGTACACAGTGTCAGTGCGAAGCTAGTCCAGTGCAAGGTGCGCGTCTCTACAGATCATCATTGTGGTAATGCGCCAAGGCGGGGGATCAATCACTCGAATGATTTGGCTTTGTGGGTCGTGGGTGTCATTCATCTACTGAAGTCACGGCTGGTCTAACCGAGAAAACAGTGAACATTTCTCGGTTAGACCAGCCGTGACATATATGAGTCATAGTCTGCAGTGTACTGACTCACATATGTCATTTCTGATTCAGACGCCACGACATACTTCTATGTCTGAGATATTGGCACAAACTTGATGTCAACTCGCCCGTTTTCGCCGAAAGAGATCAGAAGCGACTCCCTTGACAGCCCCAGACATCACCACAAGCGAGTTGAAATTTAAAAGCATCGACAATACTGAACGTCTCACCCCGCATAACACAGAGCACACCATCGCTGGAGGCCGCATTCGCGAGCCAAATGGGTATTCGTCACGAGCGGTACGGGGGGGGGATCAACTAAGCTTATTTTCCACTTGCGGCTACGCCGCTGGCTCGGGAGCAAGGATGGCATCGGCCAGTGTCTGGTAATCGTTCAGGGCGTTGTAGACGTGGCCCGAGATACGCACGTGGAGCCACCCGTCGACGCATTTCACGGGCACTTCAATGGCATGGCGTTCATGGAGCGTGTCCTGGATATGCTTGGCGTCCGCCGACGTGTTGACTCCGTGCTCGCGACCTGCTGCTCCGTGTCCTGATCCGGCCGCACCACCTGATTCGCTATTGACAGCCACACCAAACATGGTTCTAGATGGCAGGCGGACGAGCCGCATGGCGTGGCGCTTGTGGATCGGCAGTCGCTGGGCCTCGGCCAGCGCGAGGGGCATGCCCCACTGCCTGTACAGCAGCTCGGTGGCGTCCTGCACCAGTTGGTGCATGTAGCCCCGGCAGCGGGCCACGCCCTGGTGGTCCCAGAATGCGAGGCAGCGGGGCAACGACAACCAGGCACTGTAGTCCTGCAGCCCAATCCACATGAACGCGCTCTGGAAGCCGTCCAAGACCCCGTGCGACGCCACACGCGGTGCGACGACTGTCGTTCGCGTCTGCGGTAAGCCACTGTGGCGGTTGACGTGCAGGAAGGCCGCGCCCCGCGTGGTGGCCATCCACTTGTGGCAGTTGCCCACGTAATAGTCGGCATTGAGCTGGTCCAGGTCGAGCGCGAGGTTGAGCAGGCCGTGGGCGCCGTCCACCAGCACGACCATGCCCCGCGCATGGCAGCGTGCCACGATTTGCGCTACGGGCAGCACCACGCCCGTGTTGGAGGTGATGTGGTCCACCACCACGAGGGAGTGCGGCTCCAGCTGGTCCAGCGCGTGGTCTAGGCGGCGCAGCACGGCCTCGTCGTCCAGCGACTCGGCGTACGACAGCGGTTCCTCGTGGATGCGGAGCCGTGGCTCGCCCACCCCATCCACACCACCCACACCGCCCACACGATCTACAGCGTCCGCGCGGATGAGCTGCAGCATCTTGTGGACGGCGCCGTAGCGCGTGCTAAAGCACATGACGCTGCGTGGCGCGTCTGGCGCAGTCAGCACCGAGGCCAGCACGGCATGCAACCCCGCCGTAGCGTTGGGCAGCAGCACGAGCTCCTGCGGAGCCGAGACGTTGAGCACTCGCGCCAGCGCCTGGATGGCCCGCACCACCAGCGGGAAGAGCTCTCGGTCGTAGAAGCGCAGTGGCTGCTCATCGGCGTGCGTGCGCCACGCGTCCGCGACCTGACGCGCGTACCGCAGCGGTCCGCCAAAGGCGCCGTGGTTCAGGTACGTCCAGTGAGTGAAATCGATTGTGAACAGCGCGCGGTTGTGCGCCAGAGCTCGCGCTGCCGTGGCTGCGTCGGCATCCGCGGGCGGGAACACGAGGCGAGGCTGCGAGTCCTGCGGCGGTGGCGGCAGGAATGTGGAGGCATAGGCATCGGCATCGGTATTGGCATCGGCCATTCGCGCCGCCGCGTCCGGTGGTTGCGCGAAGAGCTCGGCGGGCGACGGCGTGTGGAACGAGCCAAAGGCCTCGTAGCCGCTGCGCCCGCGTGACTGCGCGCTCATGAGGCGGTGATGCACACACAGCAGCGCACGGTGGTCACGGCCAGGGCCACGACCAGGGCCACGCACCAGTGAGAGTGACAGCGAAATCGCGGCAACGCGGCGACGCATTTAGATGAGGAGCTTTTGGAATTCGCTGCCAACGGAGCTTTTCACGGGGGGCTTTATTCGGCAATGCCAACCGCTACGAGACGGCGAAATACAATAAAGTTAGTGGGCCGAAATTATTATTGCATTTAGTAGAACATCAACCACAAAATCATATTTGTACCCATATCTGCCTCCTCATCACAGCAGTGGCAAAAATGAACAATGACAAACGACCACATGACCACGGGTGGTCGGGTCAACGACGGAGCGAAGACGCGGAGACAGATATGACCCAAACCCAGAACGACCGGCCAGTCCTTTCGTTCGGACTGTGGATAGCGTGGGCAGGGATGGGGGAAGGCATAGAGGGGGCAGACGACCGCTCTACGCCGCGCGAGTTACGCGAGCTGGTTGGTAAACGTGGAGAGCACACTGACGCTACTTAGACTGACGCGCGAGTCCTTCAGGCGGTCGTAGCACATGGTGTGCTTGGTGGACGGAATCTTGAAGGTCCGGCGAAAGGATTCGGAAAAGTCATCGACCACGCCATTATTGAGCGTGGTGTAGACGGAGCACTCGGAGGTCTCCACCTCTTCGAGCGCAGCCTCCTTGGTCTTGCCCAGTAGCATGGACTTGCCCAGGGCCATGCTGAAGGCATTGAAGGTCTTCTTGGCGGCCCACGTTCGAGCGTCGTCGGTCGGGAAGACGTCCAAGAGCTCGCCGAGGTTGCGCCGCCCCCTGTTCTGCGGGCACACGATCCCGGCGGTCTGCAGGATGAGGAAGAGCGCATCCTTCGAGTACGTGTACGAGTTGGCGCCCAGGTCTGTGCCGCTGACCCAGTACCAGTAGTCGCGGGGCAGCGGGTCGAAGAAGGGCTGCAGAAGAGGGTGCTGCTCGGCAGTCACGATGGCCTGATTGAGTGCCGCCGAGTACCAGTTGTGGGTGATGGAGGACGTGGCCGTGGGGCTGGTCACGCCAGAGGCGGCTATGCAGGGCTGGAAGGCGTAGATGGACGTCTGCTTCTCCGCCTCGGTCATGACTCGCCCCACTTGGCAGTCGTAGTAGAGCTGATGCAGGAGATCGATCGTGGCGCTGCAAGAGCCAACCCAGACACCGAGAGAAAGACACAACGACACAAAGGACACAGCAGAGTACAAGCGAGAGTTCGTTAGTCTACCAGTTTTTCCAGCCATTTAGCCAGCTCGTAGCGTAGACCAGGGGGGAGCAACACGTCCCCACGTACTGGAAGTTGTAGTAGATGGGGTCGGCGGGCGACGTATACGTGACCATGGCGCCGTTGAGCGCGTTGTGCATCGAGTAATGCGCGCCGAAGTGGATGTTCATGCTGTACCACTCGTAGCCGTAGGAACCACTGAGCAGGCGCGCGAGCGTCGAGTACCCGAGGCCCGAGGGGAACGACTGCGTATTCCAGTTGCCTCGCGGCACGCACTTGCACACGAGCGGTTCGTTGGCGACCTGCAGCTCGCAGTACTTGACGAGATTGGAGGATTCGTCGCAGTTGCCTGTGGCGGGGATGCTGTTGAAAGTCTTCGTGGCCGTGGTCCCCACGGAGCCGCCAAAATCGGTCAGGAAGGAGGAGCAGGACCCGAGCGACGAGCAGAGCAGGAGCAGACGCTTGGCGTAGTCGCTGTAATAGTTCCAGTAGGGCAGCGTGAGGCACGCGAACTGCGGCGCGAGGCTGCGCAGCATGTTCTCGTACGCCACGAGGAAGCGGCGATGCCAGAAGAACATGCCACACGTGAAGAGCGGCTCAACGCTCGAGACCGTGTACACCTCGTTGAAGAGTGCATGGTACCCCGTTGAGATGGACATGACTACGGCATCCAGGTAGAGCTGCTTCTCGGTGGAGGACAGTGCGTCCCAGTTTTTGCGCACTCGGGGTCCACAAGTGGGCGCGGGCGTTGGTGTCGGCGTTGGTGTGGGAGCCGGGGCCGTAGTTGTTGGCGTTGGTGTTGGGGTTGGCGTTGGTGTTGGCGTCGGGTTCAGAATCTCTACGATAGGGCTGAGGAGGTCCAAGCGCCTGGGGATGGCGAAGGGCGTCGCATTGGCCGGCGTGGGCCTGACCGCATTGACGACATCAGCCTGTACGGATACGGCTGCCGAAGCACTCAGCGCCAACATGATCGCGATGGACGCGACGACCAGGCGATGCATGGGGGCGTAGTAGGAGGAGAGACGGAAGTCGATGGGTTGGTTGGTTGGGGTATCACTTCTATGCGTCACGGAGAGAGAAGGATGGAAAATGAGACCCTCTCGTCAATGACCCCGCTACTTGCGCGCACCTGATGGCCCCAGCCTCAGCCCAAACACTAACACCCGAGCTGCTCGAGAGCGTGGCCCCCCAGGCCTGATCCCACGCAGCGCCATGGCACCATTGCAGGCTCTATGTCGGTGCGCTTCTTGGCTACGGATAGCCTTGTCATGACAACACAGACAACAAGGAAGCAAATATTACAGGGAGGGACTATTTCGTACTTTGCCCCCCTTCAAAGAGGAGGCTCTGAACCGAACCACCAGCCCACGTGAGTTCGGTGCGGCTTCCCGACCATACCGTCCACATCAGTACCCGTCGGAGGCACCACGTACCTCGACATCATTTGCCTGACGCAAATCAGACCAAGCGCAGAGGATCTTCCACCTCTAACTCTCCTGGTGAGCCACCCGCAGAACGTACGCGCATGCTGCGGATAACGTGCCGATCTATCGTTCGTGCTTCTCATGGAGGATCTCAGCTCCTTTCAATACTCCATGCTCAGTAGTGCGTGGAAGATTCTTCCATCGTCTAGTCTCGATGGCACACTGACGAGCCGGCTCGTTTATCTCGGTATGGGTGCTATACTGGGACCCTGCGAATCGGGTGAGGGGTTTCTTCTTCATATATAGTCACGCAGCAGGAATGTGGAAGCGCCAGTACAGGTGATGGGCGGCTTCTGATTCAGTAAAGCGGTTTCCACATTGCCCCGTATCGTGTAACAGCATGGTCCAGGTCATCATCAGCACCACCGGTGTAGACGCAGGGGAAGCTGAGGAAGGCTCGTGACCACCGCTTGAGTGCGATGACGCCGTCCAGTGTCCAGGAAAAGGAGAAAGAGGAGGAGGAGGAAGAGGAGGAGACTGAGCTCGCCCACCTCTGTTCCTAATCGCATTCTACGGTATCGTGCGGTGCAGGCGGACCCCAGCCAGCAGTGCAGGCCGCCCGGGTGACCGAGTCGGTGATTCTTGGCGACTTCCACACCCTGAGACCTGAGACGCCCCACGCGTAAGATCATTCGCGTCCTGCACGGCTGAGCAGCGTGCTAGTTGGCCTGTGGATCGCCTCAGGACCAACAACGTGCGTACGACGTCGCCTTATCACCAGAGAGCACGCGTGGTCAGTTGCCGCAGTGGCGTGGGCTGTTTGAGGGTATCTGCCACACCACCTCGGACAACGCACTGCCCAGATAGTGAGCAAGAGCCGTAGACAACACTCTGCCTGTCGCTGACGTGTCTGTACCACATTGAGCAGGCTGTGGGAGTGACCGACGCGGACTCTCCATACCCCCTGCCTCTATACATCCCATGGAAGACATCTCTTCGTCGGAGGTGGCGCGAAGGGTGACGGAAGGAGACACCCACGAGACTGGCTGGTTCCGCGAACCGACTCGATGGACCCCAGGATGCCCACTGCCCCATGCCCCCTAGGAGGCAGTCCAGCGTTTAACGTTTCTGCCATGTCTCGAAAAGATAGAAGCCGCCGACCAAGCTACCAGGTAGTTTCCGATTAGCAGAACGCCATTCATTCGTTGGTGAGAGGTGCCCTAGGAGCGAAGATGCCTCGGCCACGACCACACCCGCGATCCCGAGCGGCCTGCCTGCTCTGGCTGGCCCTGGGCTGCATGGTCCTCACCGCCATGGCACCAGCAAGCGCTCAGCCCGCGACGCCCCGCCGGCCCTTTACGTGCGCCACGCCGCGCGTGCGCCGCGCCTGGGCGGACATGACCCCTGACGCCCAGGACCTATACGTGGCTGCCGTGGCCCTGGGCATCAAGCGCGGCCACCACACGCTCTTCACAGAGATTCACTCGGAAATGACGTCGGCCACCGAGAGCTACCGCACGTGCGGCTTCCTCTACTGGAACCGCCGGTTCCTGCTAGCCTACGAGAACATGCTGCGCAGCCTCGCGCCCAAGTACGCGTGCGTGACGATCCCTTACTGGGACTACTTTGCCGACTACGCGCGCTTCGTGGCCGGCGACTGTGACTCGCTGCTGTCCTGCTCGCGCATCCTCTCGGGGCTGGGCGGCACCTCGGGGCCCTCCAAACGCGTCACCATCAACGGCCGCGGGGTTCGTGGGCTGCACTGCGTCCATGCCGCGCCGCTGGGCTCCTTCTGCGAGTCGTCCGCGCTCGTGGGCTCGCTGACATGCGCCGGGTGCGTGCCTCGCGCCGACTGGGGGGCCACGCCATTCCCGTCGGGGCTGGGCTACGCTGGCCTGGGCGTGATGCTGGGGCGCGCCAACGGCTTTCGAGACCTGAGCAATAACCTCCAGTTTGGCGTCCACAGTATGTTTGCGAGGGAGCGAGAGGGAGGAGGCCAGGCAATAGGAATGGGTGGTGGGCTTGGGGCTGGGTATGACTGACTGACTGACGCATTAGTGGACTGATTGATAATGGACTGGCTCACTGCAGACGCTATTCACAACAGCCTGTCGTCGACGCTGGCCACGTACATGAGCCCCGCCGACCCGGTCTTCTTCAGCCACCAGTGAGTGCTTCCTTCTTCCTGTAGTCTCTGCCTGACCAAAAGTGGACGGAGACTGACAAGTTACTCACTGCGGCAGCGCCACGGTGGACATGCTCCACCAGATCTACCTCGAGTGCCAGCTGGGCGCCGACGTGCGCAACACCAACACCTCCATCTCGCGCTTCGCCTTCCAAAAGTGTTCGCTCACGGGCGAGCGCTGCCCCGACGCCACGTCCGAGTTCACGCAGCTCTGGCAGGTGGCCGACTCGGTCGTGGACGAGCTGCTGCCGCCACAGGCGCGGGCCCCCGAGCGCGCCGACCAGACGCCAGCGTTGGCGCCCTTCTTCGAGGGACTGCCCGCGCAGTACTGGCAGGCCGTGACCATCACGGACCTCGGCGACATGTCCTACGCCTACGACAAGGACGACCTCATGACCAACCTCGAGCAGAACGGGTTCGTGTGCCCACGGCTGCAGAGCATGCCCACACCCACGCCCTCGACGACAGCATCGCCACCAGCGACAACAATGCCAACGACGTCAACTCCAACTCCAACTCCAACTCCAACTCCAACACCAACTCCAACTCCAACTCTAACTCTAACGCCAACGACCCCAGCTCCAGTCCGTCGATCCCTGCTGAGTTGGTCGGGATTCCAGAACTGGGCCGATCGCCTTGCTCAGCGCGTGGCAGCCTGGCTACACGGTCAAGATCCACCATCGCCCACGCCCACACCTACACCACCGCCCATACCACCGCCTACGATGCCTCCCACTGGCTCCTCCTCTCTCTCACCCTCGCCTCCGCCCACACTACGCGGCAATGACGCGTGGCGCTCGTACGAGTGGCTCCAGCAGCAGCGCCGCGCGTTCCAGCAGGGCGCGATCGGGTTCCTGGCCGACGCGCTGGACGCCACGCTCGCGACGGGGGACTCGATGGACGTGGCCTTTGAAGAGGTGGAGCTCATGGAGTGCCTGCACCATGACGAGGCGCTGGGCGGCGTCGAGGACCTCTCACCGAGCTTCCGCGAGGGCTTTGGGCTCAGCGATGCCACCCACACGCGCTGCTTCGACGTGCTGACGCAGTACCGCGCCAGCAAGCGCACCATCCGCGTGCGCGACTGGCGACTACTCTTCCGTCAGCGCCACCCGGCCGCGTAGGCGTAGGCGCGTCGCAGAAGGTGGCTATTAACTACTGTCAAGGAAGAGGAGAGGGTGGAGCTGACTTTTGTTTTGAGATTTTTGCAGTTGCTTTTTTTTTGTGTTTTGTTGAAAATATCACATCACTGCTCGCTTTCGCTTTCGCTTTGCCTAATACTCCTTGAGCGTGAGCCGCGGCACAATGTTCATGGCCTGCAGCTCCTGGAAGAGCAGCTTGCAGGCGTAGGGGATGCGGATGCTCACCACTTTTTCCTCCGACTTGCACGACTGGCACCAGCCTTCGTAGCCCAGCATACGACAGCCCTGGCAGACATCGGCGCTGAACGCGTCACTCGACAGCATCAACCGTTCCATCAGCAACATGCTGGCACCGTAGCCGATCAGGCAGTCGCGCTCCATCTCGCCCAGTCGCAGGCCGCCGTCTCGGGACCTTCCCTCCGTGGGCTGCCGCGTCAGCACGGCGCGAGGACCCCTGGCCCGGGCGTGCATCTTGTCCATGACCATGTGCTTGAGCTTCTGGTAGTAAATAGGCCCCATGAAGATGTAGCACAGGATGGGCTCACCCGTAATACCCGACGTCAGGTAGTCCTTGCCGGCGTAGTTGAACCCGTTGGCCACGAGTTCCCGTGAGCAATCCAGCACGGTATCGGCCGAGCCATACTTCTCGCCAAACGCTGTGCCGTACGCGCGCCGTCCGGTCAAGACCCCGGCCTTGCCGGCGATCAGCTCAATCATCTTGCCCACGGTCATGCGACTGGGGAACCCATGCGGGTTCATGATTAGGTCGGGGCACACGCCCTGGTCATTAAACGGCATGTCTTCCTGCTGGCGGATCGTGCCGCAGACCCCCTTCTGCCCATGGCGACTGCTAAACTTGTCCCCAATCTCGGGCCGCCGCGTTTGGCGGATCAGCACCTTGACGAGGAAATGGTTGGCCTCCGAGGATGTGAGCAGCACCTTGTCCACGTACGCCGGGATCGGGCCCTTGTACGACGTGGGCGCGCCCGAGTACGTCACGTCCAGCGGGTCCTGGCCGTCCACCGAGTCGTTAAAGTGCGTGGGCTGCTCCTTGTTGATCATGATGGCGCCGTGCTGCACCACGCCGCCCACGCGGCTAATGCCGTCGGCATCCAACGACGCGTACTTGGCATTACGGAAGCCCATGGCCGCGCCCGCGCCATTCGCGCCATGGCTGAGGCTCTCAAAGTCGGGCGGCCCCACGATGCGGTCGTACGAGCCGTTGGCGTACTTCTTGATCATCGTCTGGTACTTCTTAAACACCATGCAGCGCCCAAAGCCGCGGTCCAGCGACGCCTTGTTCAGCACGATCGCGTCTTCAATATCGTACCCCGAGTAACTCATCACCGCCACCGTGGCGTTCTGGCCCGCGGGCACGCGGTCAAAGTTGATCAGGTCCAGCACCCGAGTCTTGACCATGGGCATCTGCGGGTACACCATCGTGTAGAGCAACGTGTCGATGCGCTCGTACTGGTTCATGGCGATCGTGCCAATGGCCTGCTTGCCCATGGCGCACTGGTACGTGTTCCGCGGCGACTGGTTATGGTGCGGGTACGGGATCAGGCCCGACACGACGCCCAAGATCGTCACGGGGTCAATCTCCAGATGGGTCGTGCGTTCGCCAATGTCATCGTCGTGCAGCGCCACGAGGCAGTTGTTCTCCTCGTTCACGTCCACGTACTCGACGCAGCCCTCGACGATCAGCGAATGCAGGTCTCGCACGCCCGCGCGCAGTTCCTCCATGTGGCGCGTCGTGAGTCGGGTGCCCTGCGTCTTGGGGTCCACCAGCAATAGCGGGCGACACACGCGCCCACCGTCCGAGGCCAGGTACACGACCTTTTGCACATCGTGGATCATGACCGAGACAAACTCGCCCAGCAGCCCGGCACGGCGAATGCGGCGCAGACGCGTGACAAACACGCGCGGGGCCACGTGCGTGCCAATGATCACGCCATTGAGGATCACGAGGTATGTCGAGGCCTGGTTGATCTCCTCGCCCGAGCTCAGCGACACGTCCGTGACGCCCAGGTCGAGGCAGAGCCGCTTGATGGGCGCGGCTTCTTCGTCCGACGTGACGTGGCAGAGCAGCGCGAGGTTCTTGACCAGGCCGCAGGCCTCTCCCTCGGGCGTGTCGGCGGGGCACAGCATCCCCCACTGCGACGGCTGCAGCGAGCGCGGGCCCGAGACCTTGCGAGTCTTTTCAAACTGTGACGAGATGCGGGTCATCATCCCCAGCGCAGACATGTACGACAGCCGTGACAGCACGTGGGTCACGCCGGCGCGGTCCATGCGGAACCGCTTGAGCGTCCAGTTGCCCGTGGACAGCGCGTGGTTGAAGCCCTGTGTGATCGTATCCGTGCGGATGCACTTGAGGATGTCGAATACGGCCGCGCGGTTGGGCTTGCTCAGTACCATGTCGGCCTGGCGCTTGAGATCACTGTTGAAGCGCTTAAACAGGTCCTCAAAGAGCAGCGAGAGCAGTTGACCAGCCAGCTCCAGGCGCTTGTTGCCGTAATAGTCCTTGTCGTCCAGCTGCGTGCGGTCCTTGGCCGTCAGCAGGATGCGGCGCACGATGTGGGCCACGTAGATGGCCTTGACACGGAAGTTAAAGTCCTCGCACGGCACGTGGTTGAGCACGAGGTTGGCCAGCGCCGACCGCGCGGCATCAGCCAACGAGCGGCTCTGGCCCTGGCTGTGGCCCTGGCCTTGGCCGGCGCTCTGGCCAGAGCCTGGGCCGCGCGGACCCCGGTTGCCGGCCATCGCGCCGGCCTTGGTGACCGAGTTCATCTTGGAGCCAATGTACTCGAGCGCCTGCAGCTGGGTGAAGACCTTGAGGTCCGAGGCCTCCTCGAACGAGGCCGTGAGCGCGTCGCCAATGTCGGGCGCCGAGCCAATGAGCGACACGATCTCCTGGTCACTCTCCAGCCCCATGCCCCGCAGCACAATGACGATGGGGATGTCGCTACCAAACGAGTTGGACTTGAGGTACACGCGCTGCTTGTTGATGAAGATGTTGGTGCGCGACTTGCGCTCATGCGTGGACGACGTGATGGAGGCGCAGACGTTTTGCTTGGCGTCCTCCTCAATGATCACGCGGTTCTTGGACAGCTGCTCGTGGATGAGCACCACCTTCTCCACGCCCCGCACGATGAAGTAGCCGCCCGGGTCGTACGGACACTCCTTGAGCTTGGCCAGCGCGGCCTCGCCCTTGCCGCTCAGCACGCAGTTGGCGCTGCGCAGCATGATGGGGATGCGGCCGATCAGCACCTTGTTGTTGGTCACGATCTTGCTGCCGCGCAGGTAGCGCACGCTCACGTACACGGGGGCGGCGTACGTGCGGTCACGCAGGCGGCACTGGTGCGGCGTGACCGAGGACGACACGAAGGCCTCCTCCTCGATCGATGGCGACCCAATGTGGATGTCCGTGTACTGCAGGAAAAACTTGGGGTCGGCGTCACTGCGCACCATGTAATTGGCCTTGGCGCGCACGATGTTCTTCATGTCCACGTTCGTGAAGTAGTCGAACGAGTCGATGTGCTGCTTCACGAGCCCGCGGAGCTGCAGGAAGTACGGCAGCAGGCGCCACTTGTCGGCCACGGTCTTGACGGGCTTCTCGAGCTCCGCCATTGCGGCCGTGGCGTTGGCCGCGGCGGACGACGGCGCCTCCACGGAGGGCGCCATGGCCACGCGTAGGCAGCGGCAGCGGCAGCGGTAGCGGTAGCGGTAGCTATCCACGCAGCGCCGAGACGCTTGGGCTTCTTGTCGATTCCGCTGGCGTCGAACGAATGGTCGCGATCGAAAAGCGCTAGACAGCCAAGCCCTCCCCGGACGCGGCTCTGATCTCCCGGACGCTGTCCAGTAAAGTGAGCTCGTCCCCAAAAACCACCGGAGGGAGGTCCTGGATAAGGTGGGCCACATGAAATAGGAGCGACCCGACCCGACCCGACCCGACGGGCCGTGATCGCGATTTTGCCTGCACGCCGTGGTTGGTAAAAGGCTGATAATCCGGAGTGGCGTAAAATTACCTGAATTTAGCACAGTTTAGCGAAATTTTCGATTTCGCGTTTTAATTCAGAGGTTGATAACTTTAGTAGATTTTAACCAATATAATTAATTGCCCACCTAAACATTTGCTGGATTCGAAAACATGTTTGTTTCCTCGGATGCGTGGGAGGGATTTCGACAACACATCGCGGATACTCTAACAAGCTGTACATACCCACTGGGATGTGTAAGCTTGTCGGTTTTCTCAGTAGTGCACCAGCGCCTATGACAGGCAGTTGGACAATATATTGAGACTTGCAAACTGGTCAAATAGTGGGATGCAAAAGAATGCTCGTTTGCTCACTAATGTACCAACGTCATCAGCAGGGATTTTCTGTACAGTTTGTTACCCACTGTATTGTGGATCACAAACGATGTTGATCTGGTGGTAACTCTCGAGTCCAAGAACAAAACTGACGCGTCGTGCTGTTGACAGATACTTAACCAGAATACCTCTTGGGGTTGGAAAATTTAATGATTCTTTTGTCATCAGCCAACTTGTCACCCACCTCAGGCATGAGTTGGGTGACATGGATGACAGGGTTGGAAAAAATCACGGTAGTACATGTATTAGGATAGACGCAGTCTTCTGCGATTGTTGTCAGGACAGCAACCAGATGGCTTGCACCCTGGATCATCAATCATTCTTGTTCATCAGCATCCGCTTTCAGCCAGCTGTAGTACATGGGTTCGTTGCCTCGGTTGCGACAACGAAATGTACGTAACCTATTATAATATTGTACTGTTCGCTGAACGGATGCGAATGCAAGGATTGTTGCCATCACATGTCGCTATTTACTTCACCAGAAAGTCCTAATAGTAGTGTACACTGTAGCATGGCGAGTCCGTCTAGTGCCTGCATGGACTCAGATGAAAGGCAGCGTTCTTTCACCCATTACACCCAAACCACCTGCGAAATTGTAGACAATTCTCGACTTCTGCTATTTCTTTCTATCCAGGAGTGTGCGTTATCGCTGAAGGAACGTGGCTCACAAGTTCAAGATAA
This sequence comes from Pythium grandisporangium, assembly GCA_023336285.1. Taxonomy (NCBI): domain Eukaryota; phylum Oomycota; class Peronosporomycetes; order Pythiales; family Pythiaceae; genus Pythium; species Pythium grandisporangium. Next base: position 30,113 of record JAADWT010000132.1, read on the forward strand.
CGTGGCTAAATGCGGGGAATCCCGATGAGATGAGCATAAACGACGACGGGAATGCATAGACGTGGCGATCACAACTTCCGAGTGTAGCAAGGCCGTGTTGGCAAAGCGGGTTAATGAAAATAATCATACTGTACCTACAGGCTTGCTGCAAGGTTACTGTATGATTATTTTCATTAACCCGAAGGTTTCGGCCTTTGTGGCGCGTTAGGAATTGATGGGTATATCAAAATACTGTATATTGCAGAGGGACTCATCTCGTGGTCGAGCCTTGTTGAGTCCGAAAGAAGAAGGAGGAGAACAGGTACCACGTTGCAATTGAACGATAGCGCCAAAGTCTCACCATTGGAAGTGTTTTCGTTTCGGATAATAATAAAGGTCTGAAGGTGTGGAGGAAAGGCATTAGACAAGTTATTCTGAGGTCCCCTAAATAGCGTGGCTACGCAGCACCCAGAGTCTGGGCACGGCTCAGGGTCTGAAGGGAATACGTTAGACAAGTTCTCCTGGGATATCCTACATAGCCTAGCTACGCAGCACCCGGAGTCCGGGAGGGTCCGGGCAAGACCCTCCCTTTGTCTTCCGCCTGTGCGCGTGTATGAGTTAGTTGCTTCGTACTGATAATAATACCGGCGAAGTTCAAGGTTGCCATTATGAATACCAGTGTTACACTCCCTACTCGGTTAAACTACTTTACTGCTTGCTATCCTCATCTTTCGACAGCTCCGCTAGAAGTTCAAGTGCTTGCCTGCTACCCAAGTGGGCGGATGCTGCCAGCTCAGAGACCCAATCCACCTCGGACGTGACGCGAGTCACTGTTTGTTCTTGCCTGTGAAACTCAAAGCGCTGTTGCACCGAGCACTTCAGCGTCCGCCCCGCTAGGCAGGCCCTCTTTGCGTCCTTCCATCCCTTCACGCCCTTACTAGATATGCAGATCCGCAGATCCGCTAGGATTTTCACGATCACCAGGTCGCCAGCCATGAGCCGCTCCGTTGAGACAGCTGTGAGATCAAATGAATCGAAGCAGTCTCGGTACAAGGCCCATTGCTGAAGCTGGTCGCGAATGGAGGCAAATTCTTCCTGCTGCATGTTCAGCAGGGCCGTGATGCCATCCCCCACGGATCTGTGCGAAGCCGCCTCCTTGGCATGCTCGGACCGAGAGCCCTGCATGGCAAAGTAGAAGGCCGCAATGTCCTGCTCGGGGCTGCCCTCGATGGCCCCCTCTGCGCCAGCGTCCGAGGCCTGCGCGAGCTGCACCAGAGCGTGGCGCCGCGAATTGAGCTGCTGGATCTCTCGTTCAAGCGACTTGATCACGGTGGACAGCTGCTTCTCGTGGGCGCGCTTCCGTTTCCGGTAGTTGGCCTGGTTCACGCGGCACTGCTCCTTCCGACGTGCCTGCTTGGAGAGACGCGTTGCCTCAGGGTCGGCGGCATGTTGGCTATCGTCGGACTGAGGGGTGACTGGGTGGCGTTGCTGATATTGAGAGCTCAGCGACGACTGCGGATGGATCGGGTAGCCCCCACCGCCGTAGTAGGCAGGGTCATCCTGGTAGGACGCTGCAGTAGCAGCGAAGGCGTGGTGCTGGTCACAGACAGGAGCACGGGCACGCACTGCCGACACGTCTTGGCGCTTGGCCGCTGGATAATACTGCGGCTCGTGCTTGGTGGCGAAAGATTCGTGCGAGTGGTGGTGGTGGTGGTGATGATGAGGATGCGAAAGCGACGGCGGTGACACGGCGCGAGACTGCTGGACGGCGAGAAACGGGAGCATCGGCGGGCGGGTACCTTCACTCGGGCTGATGTGGCGAAGTACGGCCCTCTGGTACCCCGTCGTGTGGTACACATCGTGCGCATGCGTCGTGAAGGACCCGGGGGAGGTCGTGGCCGGCGTGGTGGCGGAGAACTCGGCGCTCGGTAGGCGGTACGAGGAGGAGATTTGGCTCGCGATGGCCAAGTGGTGCAGCGACGGCAGTGAAGGCGCCGCCAATGAGGCCGACGGTGGGTGCATGGCGCGCAGCGTAGGGAGCGAGGGGAGCGCCATCTCGGTTGGGTCGGGGCACGACAAAAGCTGAAATGAAAACAGAAGAACCAAGCGGGTCTCCCTCCCCTCTGGCTCAAGAATTCTCACCTGCCAGTGAGGTGATCGCAATCAGCCCCGATTACCTAAAACCATCGGGACGGGTCATCCAGCCCGCCAGGATGATTGCACCTCGAAAGGCTGGCGCAATCTTTTCTCGATGAGCCAGCCATATTTGACTGGATTCTCGTTATTATAGTATCAGTTCACCGGCCATGGCAATCACGCCCATGTGACCTACACAACCGCCTCTTCTTTGCGCACGATCTAATATTGCGCTCACTTCTTGATATGACGCAACCAGCTAACGCTAACGTCTGCTGCCGCCGAGCGCATGTGATTCGGAGCGGGCTAGGGCGTGGCTGGACGGGAAGCGTGCCGTAACTTGCCGTTGGTCACGGTTGATGGGTTAAATTCCCATGGGCTCATGGGATAAGCCCAAACAAATTTAGCCCATCGAAGCTGTCATACAAACTCTTTCTCCCTTCAATTTGTTGGATAAATAAATATATCCAACGCCATGGACATCAGACCTCCGAGTAGGTCTCCATGTCTGCCATCGCGTTGTATGGCGGCCACCATTGCCAAACACCGCAGCACCACCTTAGGATCGCTATTCGGCTCCTGAATTGCTCCAAAGATGACAGAACGACAAGGATGCTCTTAACTACTACTAATAATCGTACGTTCGGAAAGTCGGTTGCGCTGGTGAGGGTTGTTCTCCACAGACAGGGCAGCTGGGCCAACATGCCCGCAGCCAGCCACAATCGCGTACACGTTGCGCATCTGATCAGTGAGTTTTATGGTTCATGCATGGTTGCGGAGCCTGCAGAAGTGAGGATGCACGTCAGTAGTTTTACTCAAAACGTAAAGTTACTAATATATGCCACTAAAACGTACTGTATGAAATACAGTATATATTAGAGGCATATTTACTTATTGCGAGCGGCGAAATAGATTTTATGTTCCTATTTATGGAACTTGTTGCCACTATTTAAAAAATACAGCTAAAACAGCCAAACATAGCAAGGAATAGACACTACTTCAGTATACATGTAAGAAATATCTGGAATATCTTGCAGAAATCGCTGTTTTCCTCATTTATTTTTTGCCCTCAGATTTCCTACCGCTTGCTCACTTTTGAAATCAAACCAATTCTACGGTGCGATTAAGCTAATTCAACCAGCAGGGACTATTTGCCTGATTGGGGTGTCTATTAGATTCCCACCACCCACCAGAACATGACTTGCCCGTTGTGCCATTCCAATGCGATCGATGGCATCGCACAACGTTGAGAACACACTCCCCACGACCCAGGTTGCCGAAAAGAACCCTCCATCCAGCGAACGCCGAGCGTCACGACCGGCCGAGCCCCCGGATCAAGCCAAACGACGAATACTCGACTCCCCCCGTAAGGGGTCGGGCTTAACTTATCCCATGGCCAAGAGGAAGGCATAGGTGGAGGGATGCGGAGGCCTTGACGGCTTGCTATTTAGGACTAGCCCCCCC
>JAADWT010000133.1:0-33651 GCA_023336285.1 Pythium grandisporangium
CCCCCCCCCCCCCCCCTTCGTCAGAGCGATGGAGTTTGAGCCCGCCACGTCCGTGTGGAAGAGCCGCGGCAAGGACACCGTGCTGGGCACGTCCGTGGCCCATGGCCGCAACGGCAGCAAGCTCGTGCTCGTCACGACGGCCAGCGAGGTGGTCGAGTACTGCTCGCAGGCGCGCCAGTGCGTCAACCACTGGACGTTCCGCGCGGGCAGCACGCACGCGCTGCGCGTCGCGGCCGTGCGGCACCCGATCTCGCAGACCTTCTTCGCCGTGCGCGCGGGCAAGGCCCTGGCGGCGCCCAACAAGAAGCCCAAGGCGAGCAAGAAGACAGCAACGACGACGACGGCCACGACACCGGCCGATGTACTGGTCAGTTGGAAGGCCTCGGAGCTGGACGTGAGCAAGTGGCGCACGGCCACGGTGTCGGCCGGAAGCGCAGTGCATGCGCTGCTGGTGCACCCGCAGCTGGCGCAGGACGTGCTCGTGGTCTATGCCGACGGCTCGTTCGCGTGTGTGGATGACGCGCTGACCGCGGGCTTTGCCAGCAGTACCGCCGACTCGGTCGTGGGCACGGAGGACGACAACGACAATGAAGAAGACGAAGTCGGAGAGGATGACGAAGACGAGCAGGACGCTGGTCGTGAAGTGGTGTGGGCGACGGTGGCCGCGCACCACCGCAACCCGACCAAGGGCGCGCTGCTACTCTCCATGCTGGTCAAGCGTGCCAGTGGACGCTACGAGCTGCTGGTGTACCGCCTGCAGCTCAGCAAGACGCGCCGAGAGGCCGCGCGCCCACTGAACGCGGCCACGCTGGTCACGCGCCACGTGCTGCCCCGTGACGAGACGTCGGATGCCGCTGTCACGTCGGCCGCGTTCCACGCCGAGACGCTGTCGTTCTCGGTGCTCACGAGCACTGGTGACTGGCGCATGCTCTTCTTCCGCCAGGACCCGCTCTCACCGGCGATCACGTTCGTGTCCAGCCGCCGCATCACGACGCTACCGGAGGATCCGTCCTCCCCCGCGCTGCCGCTGCAGAAGAAGCGCAAGCTCTCTAACGCGGGTACCTCCTCTTCTTCGTCTTCGTCCTCAGCGGCAACGGCGGCCAATGGAGGCAGCGCACAGTTTGTGGCCACGAGTGTGGGGCCCTTTAGCTACCTCGTGGTGGCGTCGTCGCTGGCCCCACAGACGCTCGTGGGCTGGGACTCCAAGTTTGGCGTACAGGTGGCCACCACGACGCTGTGCATGGATCCGGAGCATCAACAGCAGCAGCAACCGGATCAATTGCCCCGTTCCGCGGCCAACATGGGCGTGATTCGGTCGCTCGCGAGCTCTCTGCATGGGGAGGTGGTGGTGGCCTCGTACGAACATGCCGTGCTATTGCTGCACGTTAAGAACAAGCACTCGACGTTGGCCAGTGTGTTGGGTGTTCAAGCGCCACAGCAGCTGGCCACGACGATGACTGCCTCGACGCCCCCACAGCCCAACATGGAGGTGAACTGGGCGCAGCTCGTGGCCCAGGATATCTCCTTGCCGCAATGGGAGGCTGCCGTGTGCAGCGAAGACGCGCTGGAGCAGCAATTGCTGGCCGATTTGATGCATCCGCCCAGTGGTCTTCCCACGGCCAAGCAGTTTGTCAAGAAATTTGAGTCGGCACTGGCGCAGCTCGGCGTCTGCGAGGCCAAGCCCATGTCCCACCGCTTCCTCGTGGGCGTGGCGCGCTACTGCCTCGAGTCGGCGTCCACGCTGGCGCTCTGGGCGCCGCTGCACAAGCTGCTGCAGTCCAAGCGGCTGTCTTCTCGTGCGCTGCCCGAGCTGTTGCCCACACTCATGAAGTACCAGCAGTTTGCACTCCTGGAGCTGGCGCTGGCCACACTCACGGATATTGACGAGCGCTCAATCGTGCGACTGCTGCGGTTCTTCATCCGAAAGAACGCCAGCAAAGCCCTGCAAACGTTTGTGGGCAAGACCACGACCCACGACGGTGGTAACAAGAAGGCCAGCGCGCCCTGTGAGCGCTTTCTGGTGGCGCTGCTGGCACTGCCTATCAACAGCGTCTTCCTTCACCACGCGATCCGTGAGCTGCAATTGCGTGAGGTACTGTACCTGCTGGCGGTGTGCCAGAAGTACGTGGTGGTCCAGCAGGATGAAGGCATGGAGAAGGACGGGGACGAGGCCATGGACGGCGAGGCGACGCTGCTGACGGCGCGACCGACGGTGATGCAGTGCTGCGCGTGGATCAGCGCGCTGGTGGACGCGCACGTGACGCAGCTTGTGCTGTCGGCCAGCAAGGACGCATCCGTGGCGCGTGCGCTCACCCAGCTGGAAGCGCTGGTGGCGCGGCAATTGGCCGACAGCGAGCTGTACGAGGGCGTGCATACCGTGCTGAGCAACTTCCTCACGGGCGTGAAGCTGCCTCAGGCGCACGGCATGCCCGAGTACTCCATCGAAGAACTCGTCATGTAACCCATAATAGACGCTACACCACCTCCTGCATTTTGCATCTTTTTGCATGAACGAAGAGCTCCTCCAACTCCACCTTCTTGATTGCATTCGGTCGCACGCACATGGCACATTTTCTAAATACAGTACGAGAGCATCGACCAAAAAAACGAGAATATCAACCAATCAGAGACTACATCGAGAAGAGGACGACTTTGATTCGTCTAAATCAATTGAACAGCTCATAAAACTGGCGGCACCACACATTCTGCGACCGATAGGTTTTGAACGTTTGAACCGGCCGAAAAAACCACCCGCCAAAGAAAAAGTCACACGATACAAAACTTGAGTGACAATTCACTTTTTCCACAGCCGACAATCTCAGTCGCCATCTTCACGCCGAATTAGCATCACCACCACCACCATCACTACCATCACCACCATCACCACGGTCATGTCGTTCACAGCTGACCTGTACACAGACCCGGACTCGCTCTTCCGCGGGCGAGCCCCGCGCATCGCACGCGTGCGAGCGATCGCCACCAACGCCAGCCTCCTTCGCCCCACGCGCTCGTCCATGGCGCGTGCGCAGGAGACAGCCGCCGTGACGCGTCCTCTGCGGGCACGCGCGGGTAAGAAGCGCTCGCTGGACGAGGCTGCCGACAAGGAGAACAGGCAGCCCGCGCGGCGCCGGCCGCGACTGACTATCCCGCAGTCGCCCAAGTTCCAGCAGCGCGCGCGCAGGCTAACGAAAGAGGCGATGCTCACCATGACCTCGCGCGAGCTGGCCGAGATCGAGGCCATTCGCAAGCGCGTGGCTGAGATGCGGAAGAAGAACCGCCGCTACCATGACGCCACCACGCGCGCGGCAATGCCCTTTGGTGCCGCCAACTCAATCGATAAGGAAGCCTTCAGCCAGGTGCGATCTCCGTCCTTGTCGGTTCGCATTCACTGCTGTCGTGTGTGCTCTTGTTGGCTAATTATGACGTGCCTTGTCTTTCTTACGGACTGCACAGGCGCTACAGTCGTGTGGTGGGCTGGGCGTGCCGGCCGTGCGTCGGCAGAAGCTAACCGAGCCCAAGGAATTCCAGTTTGAGCTGGACAAGCGCTACGCCACGCGTGCCACCACGATGCAGCGCAGGGGCCTGCGCCCATCAACCTCGATTGCCACCGCCAATACCATCAACAGCACCACCTTCACTGCCACGTCCACCGCCAGCTCGCGCGGGAAGGCGAGGCTTCGACCGCACCCCAACACGTCGCGGCCGCGCACTCGCTGGTCCTGAGGCATGCGCTCCTTCTAGCACTAGCGTGCTCGTCTTGGAGGCAGAACGGAGGATCACCATCTCCTCTTGGTACCATAGCAATCGACTTGTTTTTTGTTGTTGTTTTTTTTTCATTGTCTCATGGCGTTCCGTCCTCCATCATCCAGCATGCACACAAGGGTAGGTGAATTCCTCCCTGATCCCCCGCACAACGTTTCGAGGACCATTTCCAGCGGCGGTTTTGAAGACATCTTCTGAGATTGCGAAATGTGCTTCTCTGATTCGTCGATACTTCTGCCACCGAGCGCCACCCACCATTTCATGACGTGCAAATGTCCATTCGTGCCTATGTTCTTCCATGCAGAAGCTGAAATCACATATTTGCCTTGTGTGATGAGGCGTTCGAGTAATGGTGCACCATCACTTCCAGACTCGTGAGGTTTTCCATATCTTAATAATACCAGCGATCAAATCGAGCACAACACGGCACTCGGATTCCGCATTCCAGAAGCTGAACTGTTTATTTCTTGTGACGGCGTATGCCCCACACTCGTCGTTGTGTCGCCGCCTTGGCAGCATATCCAACCCGCACTTGTTTGGATATGGCATGTACACCTCGACGTCGATGCTTTGCTCAGCAAATCATGGAGCAATCTCGAGGACGGACATCGCCTTGCGTGCTCAGGAGCCATTGCACCGTGACCAGGGCACCTCTGTTGATTCGCGGCTTCCATGGCTTTATCGTGGCAGTGACCCCAGCTCATACATCCGGCTGATAATAAATTGGGCGCTTGTCACCACCAAAGCGCAGTCGTGGGTCTGGACCCAATCGAAGCATTGGAAATACTTTGGGGTATTCGACGGACGCACCACGAGAGTGGCCGTCCAGAGAGGGGATTTGTCCACCGTCCAGTGGCTTGTGAGCCGTTATGGCTGGCTGGAGCCGTACGAAGCGGAACGTTGCTACGGTTTGCATGTGAAAACGGCACTTTCGAGGTAGTAGCACATTAGTTGGCAAAAAAAAATATCTCGAACATCTGTGTGTGGGAGTCATACCCGAACGAAGGTGGATTGGACTACTGCAGTGGTCCGGGGACTATAGCGTGTACCATATCCTGGCGCGGTTTGGGCATTTTGAATTTCGGTCTGAACAGCTCGTTCATCCGCGAGTACTGGACTTTGTCGTTGGGACTGGAAACCTGGTACTTCTGGAAGCGCTGGTGCCGCGCTCCGAAAAGATTCTGTTTGCACCCATTTTATGAAGAAACGCCGTGCCAGAAACAGCAGTGGAGAGTGCTGCCGGTGGCAGTCATTTGCACATCATGAAATAGATTGTTAAACATTGCAATTCGTGCGCAAAGGACTCAGAGGTGGATGGGTCCAATGTGTTCCCACAACTGATGGCACGGGTGGCATACATAGTGGAGAATGCAGCCAAGGGCGGGCATTTGCACGCCATGAAGTGGATGCTAGCGTTTACTGAAATTGCCGGTGCGGAATCAAATGCAGATGATGAGAGCAACATGGAAGCCACCGTGGAGAAACGAGCAAAGCGTGTCCCGGCTTCCACGCTAGCAATTGGAGCCGCGTCACGAAATGGTGACCTTGACACGGTTCGGTGGATCGTGGAAAACGCTGATCAGTCCGCAGAGAGAGTTGAATTTGCGATGCAGGGAGCCCTCGAGAATAATCATGTGGACGTCTTCCGATATCTTTGCACCAAGTTCACTGTTCGCCCCAAATATATAATAACTTGGCGGTATTCGAAGCGGCTATTCGCTTTGGTCACGTGGATATCCTATGGAAATGCCAAATGAAAGACGATTGAACTGATCAGGTGCGCTACCTCGACGAAGCAGTGATGAATGGTATATTGATGTGGTCAAATGGCTCTACGCCAACGTATTTACTCAGATGGTGGAATGGCCCCTGCGAAATCGGACCAGTCTGCCTTTTCATATCGATAACGCGAACAAGGTACACTACCGCTTGGAACCGATGAGGGCGTGCGCGTCCGAATCGAAGGATTTTTAGTAGTCTAAGTCTAGTACTCAATACACCTCATCATCATCATCAAAGGTACACTACCGCAACGGGATCGGAGTCGGCTGCGAATCTGAAGGATTTTGCTGCGATCAACCATGGTGGGCAATGCCGTACGTCAAACTCTGTCTGACGTTGCGACCAGATATATTATATAGCATTGAAGGCAACGTAGCTGGCACATTGGACAATTCATGGTGGCGAAATCGCTATCCTCCATGCACTCGAAGTGATCAATCATCCAGCACTTTTCTTTCCCAACTCCCGGAAGGACTTAACGGAGGTAACCTCGTGGTTTCAGAAACGTCGTCATCGGTACGAGAAGCGCGCAAACGCGGCGAAGAAAACCTCTAAACGGATTACGCACGCACCGGACACGAGCTAATGCTGCTTGATCGTTTGCTCTCACGAACCTCCCTCGAGTATTTGCTTTTGCATTTGAGACGGCGTCAAACGAAATGAACCTTACGAACCATTGAGAGTTATCGAGATATCGGCCGTCACCCAGCTTAAATGCAAAATTTGCATTTGAGCTGGGTGACATTCCTGGTGCTGCGGCCAATAGTATTACTTTAGTAGTACTACTTGGACGAATACCGAAACTGTACCGGAAATACGGTACCGGTAGCGCGAGCAGCGCTATTCGCGCGTGACGGTGATGGCTTAAAGCTGCGGCGACTCACCCTCATCATCCGCTTTTCGCTCCCGCTCGTGCTCTCTCTTCCTCTCTCTACCTCTGTCCATCGGCCAACAAGCGGTGCTTGCACGGCCGCGATGGAGCTGCTATCGCCCGAGCAGCGCGAGGCCATCCGCATGGTGCGCGAGCAGCTCTGCTGCCTCCTCTGGTACGTGGCTCCCCCATCTTGGCCTCCTTCGCTCCCTCTGTCACTGTTGTCATTGTCATTGCCATTGCTATCGCGGTGGCCCTTTTGAGATGCACTTTGAATAGTGGAGAGGGAGGGGAGGGAGGGGATGCGTATGTGTAGTGTGATGGGCTAATGGAACGAATGGTATGGTATGGCGTGCCTGCAGCTCGCGCGTATTTGAGGATCCGCAGTGCCTGGACTGCAAGCACAACTTTTGCCGCGCCTGCATCGCGCGCCACCTGCGCCAGCGCGAGACGACCTGCCCACGGTGCCACCTGCCCACGCAGCCCAGTGAGGTGACCCGCAACCAGTTCCTGCAGTCGATTCTCGTGGCCTGGAAGAGCGTGGAGCAGCAGCTCGTGGCGCTGGCCGACCCGGAAGCGCACGTCGCCGCGGACGAGCCGCCGAGCCACGGTCATCGCACCACCAACAGCTGCAGCAGCAACAGCAACAGTGCAGCTGCTCTGGCTTCATCCGCCATGGCGATGACGATTCCGAATGGCCGTGGGGCCGCGGCCAGCAGTAAATGGCAGATCGACACGGCCGAGTTGCGGCGCGACAGCGAGAGGGAACAGGCCGCGGCGTCGGCTGCGGCATCATCCATCTACTCAGCTGCGCAGCGTGCGGCGCTCAAGAACGCGGCGCTGGTGCCTTCGAATGGCGCCAGCATGCCGCCCAGCAATGGTCATGGTCATGAGAATGGTCATGGTCTTGGTCTTGGTCTTGGTCTTGGTCTTGGTCTTGGTCTTGGTCTTGGTGACGGCGGTGAAGGTGTAGGAGGCGGTAGTACGGCTGGTGGTAGTCGTACTATGGGCATGGGTACCCCGACGCGAGGCCGAGGCTCCTCGCGCGTGGAAGCCGTTAGCCCCATGACGCAGATGACGCAGATGACGCAGATGACTCAGATGACTCAGATGACGCCCACGACTCAGATGCCCGCTGGAGGAGCGGCACCCATGGGTATGGCGGCGGCGCTGTCGCCGTTCACGATGATGGAGACGCAGGATGTGGAAGGTTACATGGCGCGCATCCAGGCGCAGAACGCGTTGCTGGACGAGTGGGTGGCTCGCAAGCGGAAGAAGCCACGTATTGGTTCTGCGGCGGCGGCTGGTTCCGAGGCGACTGGACTGGAAAGAGCGTCGGCGGCGACGGAGAATAGAACGAAGGACCGGGTGGTACCCACGATTTCGGCCGTGGAGCGCGTGGAGCAGATGATGCGAGGGATTGGTGCTGGGGGTATGGGGGTGGCGGCAGCAGGCAAACGCAAGCGACGGCGGATCTTTGATTCAGAGGGGGAGGAGGAGGAGGAGGAGGCAGGAGAGGGGGTGGGGAAGGAGGAGGAAGAAGAAGAAGAAGAAGAGCAGATGGAGGAGGACGACTCCCAGACGCAGCTAACCGACTCGCCCGATCTCATGGCCCCAGCGAAGGCTCCTGCGCTCGCTGATCACACACACCGTGATGGAAAGAAGGTAAACACGAAGGAGGCATTGGAGGAGCTGGAGGAGAAGGCGCCGATTGCGTGGGCTCAACAGCCACCGGTGCGTGAGAGGAAAGGGCCGTTCACGGCGAATGGCAAACACGTCTCCGGTCAGAGCAAGATGGAGGCTGCCGAGGCCGAAGTAGTGGCGGACTCGCAGGCCACCCCACTGTTGGAGGCGGTGGCCGTGCCCCGACCAGCCAAGCGGGTGAGCCAAGACTTTGAAGGCGCCATCGCGGCGTTCCACGCCAACGCCAAGACCATGAGCAAGTCCAAGCGACCAGCAATGCACGCTTCTTCTTCACCATCAGCAGCAGCACCAACACCACCACCACCAACAACAACAACAACTGCTACCGTCAAGAAGAAGTCATTGGCGGCGAGCAAGCCTCCGTTGGGGGCCGTGCGTCGTGAGCGCAGCACCACGGCGACCAGTGCTACGAGCGGCGGCTACGTGTTTGTGGGCACGGACCTGATGCGGGAAGAGTCCAGACTCGTACTCCAGGCCTGTCAGACGCTGGGCGCGCGCTTTGGTCGTGAGTTTGACCTCAAGCGAGACCGCGTGACGGGGGCCGTGACCACCTCCGTGACGCATCTCATCACCAAGGCGGTGCCCATCGTAGCGCCCGTGGCCGTGGACGTGGCCACGACAAATCTGCGCTGCAAACGCACTGCCAAGTACATGCGCGCACTGGCCGAGGGCGTGTGCATCGTGGACCTGCAGTGGGTGCAGGCCAGTCTAAACGCTGGGCAGTGGTTGGACGAGTCGCCGTTTGAGATGCGGGGCGACATCTACAGCGACGCCAAGGACAAGCCGCGTGAGACGCGGCTGCGGCGCCAGCTGACCGGCCGGAGAGCCGCCATCTTTAGCTCGTTCCGGTTTGTGCTGCTCTGTGAACCGGACGCGTTCGACTTCCAGATCGAGTCGTTGCGCCACATCGTGATGCATTTCGGCGCCAGTGTCGTGGCCATGGAGGAATTCGAGGCCGAGCACCAGCGGCGACAGCGGCGGTATCGTCTCGGTCTGGGCAGTGAGAATGGCAAGGGGCAGAATACAGCGGACGAGCGCGGGAGCAGCAGCCATGGGGGCAAGACGGCGATCGGGGTCGTGCCCAAGGCCATGACACCGCGCAGGGCCTCGCAGCTCTGGGAGCGCTTCCAAATGCCTATCGTGCGGGTCACGTGGATCTTTGACAGCATCAGCCACGTCACCGTGCTCCCGTTCGACGACTACTACCCGTACTAACGAGGTAGTCTAGAGGAAGAGCCAGAAGCTGAGGCCGTCTGGTATTAGTGGTTATAGTATGACGTGGATGAGGGGTACACTGTGTACCCTTGCTGATGGATGTGAATGTGACTGCGTTCTCTTTGGTGTGTGTGGAGGTGTATATTGGTGTGTGATTCCGTTTACCATACGCTGGATCACCACGACGAGGAAGTTGCTGTTGTTGTTGCTGTTGCTGTTGCTGTTGCTGCTGCTGCTGCTATGACGGATGTGGGCACGCTGCGGCTATCTATCGCGTAACCGCGTAACCCCACACCGCGGCTTTACCGCGACGGCGGTGGCGGAGGTGGTGGAGGCGTGGCCGAGCCCGTGGGTTTGGAGTACGACGGGTTGCCGCCGTCCACGGGCACCTGCATCTCAAAGATGTCGAGCTGACCTTCGTTCTTCACTGCAGAGTCGGCAACCCCCGAGCCACGCAAAACAGCAACCAACAACACGACCATCAGTAAACATTCCAGTTGGGCCCAAGACAGATTCATACCACAAGAGTGCACCGGTTGGATGAGCGGGACCCACCGGCGATGTTGATATGCGCGCCGTTGGCGACACGGATGTGGCGCTGCACGCACTCGAGCAGCTCCTTCTGCAGCGCCTGCATGTCCACACCCGCCAGCACGAGGCTGCCGCGCTGATGCGCGAGAATGATCTGCAGCCGCTCTTTCGCCACCGACTTGGACGAGGAGGCGGAGCCCGCGGCCGACGCCGACGCCGCGGCCTCGCTTACGGCGGCACCGTTGCCGCTGCCAAAGAGCGACGTGATCCACTTGCGCGCGCCCTGTCGAGCGGCCATCCTGTCTGCGTGGAGGGGGTGGGGCGTAGCGATGGATACAGAGGGAGAGCCTTTGGCGTCTGATGCTCGTGGGCAACGGTGTCGATGGGTTTTGCGATTCGATTGATTCGCACGCGGCATCATAGAGCGCTGCGTTAAAACCGAAAAACAGAGTGTTGGTTTGAGCGGGAATAAACCTCCGATACGGGATAGAGTACGGAAGGGAGGAAGGCACGTGAAATGCCAACGTGAGGGAATACGACCTGTATGAATGAATATGTCATCGAAGAGCTCAAGGTTGGGGGGATGGCGCCAGGAAGATGGGAGATTGCGGTGAAATAGTAGTATCGGCAAAAGTATCATTCTGGGTTTGGGTGAAAACCGATCACGCGTAGGCGATCCCGCTTGATGCACGATGGCACAACGAAGAGAATGCAATCAAAAGAATGGATATATACACACTAGTCATGAATGTACAGCCTTGAGGGCTAAATGTAGTAGTAACTGGTCAGATAACTATGAAGACACGTTGCTCCTTTATGGCAACGCGTGACCAAAACGGGCACGCGCAACCTCACGATAAGTTGTGTACAATTTCCTCATTCCAGTTTTGGTGTAGTAAGAGAATGCTACTGCTACGACAGTGAACGCGGAGAGCATTGTCGACGGAGAGCAGGAGTGAGAGCACACGAGTTGAGGCGATGGGCGGTACGTATTCAGTCGAAATGAAAAAGTTACTCTAGGTTATCTCCATGAAACCAGGAATGCGTTCCTTTTGAATGGTTGTCGGACAGGGATAATCGGTTGTCATCAGCATACGCACGCGCCATTCGCTAGCTCGCTCGCTCGCTCACTTGCTCTTCTCTCGCTCTCATTGGGTTCCAGCATAACGATCACTGTGCCATGCAGATTGCAAATGCACGACATGAACGACAGACACATCGCACTCGGAATCAAGCAAACCAATGCAGACAAACAAACAGACCACGCGAATACATGCACGACAAGCCTGGGGCGAACGCATAGTATGTGGTCAGACAAGAGGGAGTGACCCCTCGGAACAGTTCTCTTCATCGCGCAACTCGAAGCGAGCTGGGTGTATGGAGTCATCATCACACTGTACAATCGCCAGGACACGCACGCAACATCCGCAACAGCACACATGACAGACATATAGACGCATATAGACACACAACAAGCACACGCATACGAAACACGAACTCATTCGCTGATGGGAGGGACGGAACGTTCATGCCGGGTCCTGTTAAAAACCGGGCTGGAATGCACTCAACATAACCAATGGTTAATACTGCCTGGGGCGGCGACATTCAATGTTTCTGTAATCACCACGTTCTCCATAAAGATAGACACGAATGCACATGCCAGGGAAGCCAATCCATGACCTGCCTCGCCAGGCGGATCACATGCTTCCAAGCAATATGACCAATTCTCGAGTGAGCTCCTGCATCGATTCAACCTGACGCTTGCCGGCTATAGCGGGAGCTTGCACAACAGGGTGAAGCGCTCCATACAAATGACTGGTGAGCGTTCACGTGAGACTTTGGCTTGGCAATGAAGCGGTTCGGAGTCACCGGTCCTCCACTTGGAAACCGTGTGGTAAACCGGTTAGCCGAATACGCGGCAAAACCAGTACATTACTTCAGTATATTCAAAGATGAAGATCAATTTATGGACGCTACGCTAGACATGGAAACTTACGTAAACTGTTCAAACACGCGCTCCAATGAAAGCTCACTGATACTGTAGCGCGCAATCGAGAAGGTCGACTTATTACCCTCCATAATCCTGAATGCATCCGCGACTGCAAACTGGTCGTTGCAATTGGTTTCGTACACCGCCGTGGTGTTGCTGCCACTACCATTGGCATTTTGCAATTCGACCGACTTGACTTCCTCACCAGAACACGCCGTCACCTTTTCGTCGAACAATTGCACTTCGATCGTAGCAAAGGTTTCTTGAATGAGCCACTCCTTCACAAACTCGGTGATAGCCAGGCCTTCCTTGGAAAGATCCGCATTTGTGCTCCCATGCTCCTGCTCCACTCGAGCCAACAAACTTGCGATCCAACGGGTTCCTTGAGGGAGCGGTGGGCGAGGGCTCCCAGGGGAACTGTCCTTTCGCGAGTGAGGATAGCATTCACGACACAATCTCCACGCATTCTCCAGCTCATCAGCCGGAATCTTGCCTTGCCCCAGTGCATCTTGCGCGGTGGATCGTGTGGCGAGCATCGCGCGAACTTTTTCTGTATAGTATCGAACACGTTCAGAATCCCAAATCGCACTCGTCTCCAAGCGGATACTAATCGAGATACCTCGTGCAGCATGCTGCTTCAGTTCCGGGATGCTCCCACTCCACACGAGCTTTCCCTTGTTAAGCACGACAGCATTAGCGCACACAGACTCTGCTTCTTCCATGCTGTGCGTCGTGAAAAGGCAGCTAACATCACGATTGTCGTGGCGTTTTTCGTACAAAACGCGCCACATCAGGCGACGTGCAACAACGTCAACTCCGGCGGATGGCTCGTCCATTAGCAAGAGCGACACATCATCGCTCAGAAGTGATAACGCCAGCATGAGGCGACGTTTATTACCCCCACTCAAGTTGCTAGCCGCGGTGTTCCGGACAGGAATCAAATCCAACTTGGTTAACAACCCATCAATGATAGGCCTTTCGTGATCCAATGCGGAACGATCACGCCTGCGCAGTCGGTGAAAGAGTTGCAAATGCTCATGAACTGTCATCTCACCAAAGAAGATGTTCGTCTGGGGGCAGTATCCGTACTGACGACTCGCCAGCTGTGGGTTAACCGTAACATCAATGCCGTTGATAAATGCTTTGCCGCTTGTGGGAGTGATTCCCGAAGTTAGTACTTCGAACGTCGTGGACTTCCCTGATCCGTTTATGCCAAGCAGTGCAACACAATCATTGCGCTCCACCGTGAAACTAATGTCATCCACTGCAACAACCTGACCACTCTGATTTAGCACAGGCTGCTCGTCGTGTCCGGCATTCATATTTTCAGCCGCGCCACCGACCCTCGAACTGGTTGAATTCGTTGGCGCCTTTCTCGCGTTATAGATCTTGGAGAGATGTCCTACTTCGATAACGTTTGCACTTAATGAACCTGGAGTACGATTCCCCACCGCTTCATATTCTGTCGACTCGGCACGGCGCATGAAAGTGCGTACACGACTTGGAAGAACTGTAGGGTACATTTGCAACATATCGAGAACGAGAAGCAGTATCATGTACACAATTGCCGACACAGCCATGTAGACAATCGGCTTTCCAGCGACAGACCAATCCCATGGACTTGGCGGCTTATCGCTTTCGAACTCCAGCTTCATCAAATCTAAAAGCTCAAATGGCTTGGCATTTTCGAATCTTGCTTGCTGCTGCGGAGACATCGTTGCCATCGCCAGACACTGCGCGCGCATTGGGGCCCATTCCATCGTTGCTAAATTCAGAATGCTCCGGCCGTATGCAAACAAAGGAAGCACTTCCAGAAACGAAGCAGCTGTGTTGGCTTGAACACACGCACCAGGGACCATCCCAAGAGTAAAAACGACAGCAGTTCCCAGCAATTGAAACAACCACACATAGGTGGCCACAGATTGCGCCGATGAATGTGACTTGAAAACCAACGAGAACACATATGTGAACGCGATCACCGACACTCCAAAAAGTAGTGAGCTTACTGTGAAAGGGACCATAAGATCGAATGACCATGAGAACGAGAAGACTTGAATGGCAGTGATGAGCAGTGTGATTGCGATGGTAAATCCACTGTAGTCGAAGACCAAATGTGATAACCAGTAGACAAATGATGTTCTCTGAGATGCCATGTGAATATACTGGAGTCGTTTAAGCCCGATTTCGCGCTCTTTCACCACCGCCGTTATATAATTCGATGTTATCATGTTTAACACGAGAAGCACATAAAACGCCAGTGACATTCGCTTGCCCGTACTTTGCTTTTCGGTCGATTCAAGTTCGAGTTTTTTTTGCACAACTTGACGCGAGCTGCTAGTTATTGCAAAAGGCGAAGTTTGACTAGGGAACGCACTTCTTGTCACCATCAGCTCACAGTCATTCGGTTCTTTCCTTGATTTAACCCGAAGAGTTTTACAATATGCTTGCGATATCCATTCCAAGGTTACAGGCAACGACTTTGAGATGCTCTCATTGTAGTAAACAGAATATTCGAGAAGAGGCAACTCACTTGTAGTCCAAGTGACATTCCGGACAAACGCAGCACCGAAGTACTGTTTTTCTGGGTCTTGGTAAAGCAACGAGTCAAGCATCTCGGCGGCCGATTCAACTTCCTCGTAAACGACTCTCGAATGCTGGGATGCACCGACATTGGTAAGAATTTCCTTTGTCGCAGCTGACATGTCTGGACGTGATCCCACATAAACAGACGCGTGTGAAGCAGAGTCAGGTAGTGATGTGATTGTTTCACTGAGATTACTGTCTGCGTTCATCCGCGAACTTGTCGCCAGAAGAATCACAAACACGATGATGGGCCATAAGTACTGCCCCCCGAGAGCTCGTTTATCACGAATCGCCATTCTCCATCGCTTCAGTACCAAAGCAGATATTTGCGAGGACATCGCTTGATTATCAGTTAGACGGTCGCTTTGGGATTGCACACTTAACTCCGAAGACTTGGCGTTTTTTGCTGAGATCTGGGGTTTCATTTCTGTATCGATTGATTGAGATCCGTCCTCGTTTACATGGTGATAAGTGTCATCACCCTCAGTAACACGCACGAATACGTCCTCAAGGTCAGTTGCAGCAACTGCGTAACGCATGATCCGATTGTCACGCTTCATTTTCTCCAGATCGTCAAAAATTGGCAAAAATTTAGCCGGATCATCCTCATTTAGCTGAATTCGCGTTTCCCATTTGTTGTCACTGACGACAACTGCCTTCGGGGCATGGTTTCGGATTCCAATTATTAAATCACCGGCGCGCCAACGTCCAGAAGAGGGCTGAGATTCCGCTTCGGTGTGAACAACAGTAAGCTTGTAGCCGACGCCAAATCTCTCGCGAAGGAATAAGCTTGACCCGCAGCATTTAAGTTTACTATCCGCAACGATACCAATGTTTTCACATAAAGCTTGCGCTTCTTGCATTGAATGCGTCGTCAAAATAACTGCTCGGTGGTTTACGGCCTTCTTCAGCGCGTCCCATGTGTCCACGCGCGCTTTCAGATCCATACCCGCTGTAGGTTCATCCAATAATACGACTCGAGAGGTGTCCATAAGCGCTAACACCAACGATAGTTTTCGCTTTTGGCCACCGGACAGCGTTACCGCAAGCGCATCGGCCTTCTCCGCGAGTCCAAACTGTTGCAACTTGTGCATCCACATTTCTTCATCAACCGCTTTGACACCAATTGATGATTTGAGTTCATAAATCAATTTCAAGTGTTCCCACACAGTCAAATTGTCGTACAAAATGTTCTGTTGGAAGCACACACTAAGATTCTTCCGAATTGCCAATGGATCGCTCGCGACGCTCGTAGATCCAACAAATGCGTCTCCCTCTGTTGGAGACAACATACCACACAGCATTGCCATGGTCGTACTCTTTCCTGCGCCGTTCGGACCCAACAGTCCAAAGATTTCACCTTTTTTCACGCCGAATGAAACGTTTTGTACAGCAAGCTTTCCATTTGGATAGCGTTTCGCTATAGAATTCACCAATAATATCGGTTGGAATTGGTCGACATAATCTGCGAACGCCATCTCACGCAAAGTGTCGTCAGTTTCAGCACTGGAAGTCGTCAACCGTATTGTTTCTTCATCGGAATTATTGCCCGCACGAGATGTTGCACGAGCTCGCCAGGCAGGAAACCAGTAGGACGGACGGAACACGAAGTTCCATTTTTGCTGGACCCCAAATGTGCGAGGGAACACATTTTCCAAGTACCAGCCCAGCACCAAATATCCACAGCACTGCATTAGCATCTTCAAACTCGGCGATGATACTGTTGTCCACTCAATCGGACGAATTTGAGCAGTTGGCCCATCAAGTGCAATGATATCGTGAAGAGCCTCCATAAAGACAACCGGAGAACTGATTTGCTCCATGATCCACACAACGTAATGAAGAGCTGTTTCGTCAACCTCATCTTCACCAATAAAAGAACGGAGAAACGGGGCCGCTCCAAGCACCATATACAAAAATGGCGCCGCTGTAGCCGCGGTTCGCGCTTGATTGAAGATTGGTGTGATAGCAATGGCGAACAGCAACATGCTGGTCGCGAATACCAACAACAAGAGCGAAAAGTGCCAAGCACTCGCGGACGTAGCAGCGAACATACTTCCACTGAGCATGAAAACGGCGATTACAACAACAAGCACCGATGCGACGAAATACAACAAGAACCAGCTGATGAGCAGCGCCATAGGTTGCAGCCCCATGATCAATAGGTACTCTTTCAGTTGCGCTTCTTTCTCGGCCACGATATCTCGGATGAGGCGATTGTACGGCCAGAGGAATAGATACGCCATATAAAACACAATGTTCATTTCCAGGGGACCGCTCACAGTCTTGGTTGGCCGCTTCGGGACTAAACCAACGCGCATGTCCTTCAGCTCGTCTCCGGTCTCAACCTGCTTCACTAAACGAGCAAGAAAACGCAACGTGAGTAGCGTAGCCTGGCCTTTGCTCACCGCCTTGACACACGAATCCACGCTTTGACCAAGAGGTGAAGTGGACGCCAGATCTTTCCACTGCAGAGACGCATCATCCAGCACCATTTCCATCGCACGGCATGCACGACTTGGTGACAACGCAATCCGATCGTCTTCCCCATCATCAGCCTTGCTCTCAACTACCTTGCCACGCAAGAACGTATTGAGTTCAGCCTGCAGCGCCAACACTCCCGCGAATCGTAGGTAACGATCCGCATGTCCATCATGAACCTTCAGCGCGAAGTAGTGCTTGACCTGGTCACTGGAGCCATACGATGGACTCTTACTTGCATCATCCTCATTGAAAAACAGTCGCGCCTCGATGGGGGTAAGTGGGTCGGGCGACGAACGCCGCAAATCGATCGCGGCGTACACATTCTCCCCCGTGTCCTTGGGGTATTCTTCCAGCATGGCGTCAATCTCGCGTGCCGGCATGCTCGCGTTGAACGGCAATACGGTGGCATACGTGCTTAATGGCTTGAACCCAAGCGTATCCACCCCCGGGTACTCGCTAACCAACAAATGAAAACAGCCATACCCACATCGTTAACCATCCATCCCTCTCCTTCTCTCTTGGCTCAGCAAGCCGATGTTCACCTACAACAGCAGCAGTCACTCAGTGTTCATGTCCAAGCGTACCGGTCCAGATACGCCAAAAAGTCGTGGTTCTCGGGTCGGTCCAACGTGACCAGCCGAAACCCGGATGTCGCCAGCGCCAACGGGAACGCCGTCATCAGCGACGCCACCGACGACGACGTCAACGGCGTGTACATGAGCGCTCTACTCACTCCTGTGGCACGCGTGCCCTGCTTCAAGCTCTCGCCGATCTCGACGTTAAAGCCGCAAAACACCTGAATCAGATAGAGCACGGCCACAAGCGGGAGCACGATGTCCGTGAGTAGTGGCGGGAAGAGCCACGTGCCCCGTGTCGTGGGGCGCTTCTTGTTGAGCATGCCCTCGCGCTGCTTCATGCGCCAGTGCTTCCAGAAGAGCACGCGGATCGACGCCGCGAGCCCTGTCATGGTGTAGATGGTGCTCTTGGCGGTTCACGGGTCGTTCGTTGTTCGTTGTCTGTCGTGAGCTGAGCTTGGCTTCCCCTTTTGCCAAGCAGGATCGCAGTACGACGGTTCCTGTCAGTGTTTGCCACGATATGCTATTATACTGTACTGTAGTTGATACTACAGTACTAAACCGTTTCCATTCCAAAATGGGCCAAACACCTACACTCCGCGACATGGACAGCAGTCTTTTGATATGTTTTCAACCAATTATACGAGAATACCCATTCTGATTGGATAATATGAATCTACGGCGCAAGACGCGCGCAACGGAGTGCTTTCCATCTCCATCCGCTGAGGAGAAGACGAGATCTAGGTGTCGAGCTCCCTTGAAGACGCGTCATATCGATAGGGACAAAGGTGTAGATCGAGTTTTGACGGCACGGACATACGTTTGATGGTGATTCAAGCATGTGTCCGCATTGCCAAGTGTGTGAGCTCTCCACTATGTATTGTTTGCTATATTTACCTCAGCTGAATCATGGGTAGAGGGCAAACATTGACTCAGTACGAGAGGGGGCAGATTGATGGGCTGCGCGCAAGCAAAATGAGCCTCCGTGCTATCGCGGCGCAGCTGGGACGCTCGACCACTGTTGTCCATTCCTACCTGCGCAATCCAAGTGTGTATGGGGTCAAGAAAAGCCCACGAAGGAAGCCAAAACTAGGTTCGCGGGCCGTGCGCCAGTTGATCAAGGCTGCTAACAAGGGTGATTCCTCGGCGTCGGTTGTCAGAAACAAGTGTGCCCCAGAGGTGAGCACTTGCACGATTCAGTGCGCACTCCAACGGGCTCCACATCTGCTCTACAAGAAAATGAAGCCGACCCCCATGCTCTCCGATACTCACAAAAAAGCACGCATGAGATAGGCCAACAAACAGCTTTCTCAACGGACTGACTAGAGCAAAATCATCTTTTCCGATGAGAAGCGATTTACCCTGGATGGCCCCGATGGATGTAAATACTATTGGCACGACATTCGGACAGAGCCAAGGACATTTTTCAGCCGATGAGGAGGTATCATGGTCTGGGGTCGTTTTTCGTCGAAGGGAAAAACATCACTGGCGATACTAAGGGGCCGACAAGACTCATTCGACTACCAGCAAACCTTGACTAACCATCTCTTTCCGTTTGCAGACGAGCAGCACCCGGATGGCTACGTTTTTCAGCAAGATAAAGCCAGCATCCATGCATCTCGAGCCACGACGTCGTTTTTTCAGGATCTGACAATCGACATGATGGACTGGCCTTCGCTGTCACCGGACTTAACCCCTCTATTACCGACGTCGTAACTTACCGCTTAGCCCAAATTTTAAGTCGAAACTTACGACTTAATTTTTCTCAGACAAGATTTGGCTCGAAACCAGCGACCAAACACTGAAATCAAGCTTGTTTTCAGCTTAGAAGGATATAAAATCGGAAACGTTTTTCTGCGCACTCAAAAAAAATGACCAGGGCAAGGTTTAGAGTACACCTCTTCAACTGTCAACAAAAAAATCATGACCAGTAGCGAAGGGGAAAATTTTGCAGCGTCAGCTACTCAGCATCCAGTCATTTGAGTATTTGCAGCGTCAGCCACAAGCGAGATGACCGTTCGAACCAGCACCAGAAAGAAAGATTTTGCGCATGCGCCACAGATTTCGACCGCGCTAGATGCTAGTCTCGTTGATTTCCGCCACCTGTGGTGCCAATTGGAGGCGACAGGATGGACATCAAAGCGACCGACCGGACTGGCCACGGTATGGGCATACTACTAACCGTCGAAAGTTCCACCTGTTGAGGGCGAGACAGTTTTCTATGGTGCGTTTACCTTTTGCTGTGAGTGTATCGGATAGCTATGGACTGCTAACAACAATGTATGCTGTAGGAGAGAGAGCTGTTGTGCAACACGCGGTTGAAACCGGACTGATCCGGGATGGCGAAAACGACCGTAGTGACGACGAAAGTGGAAACGACGTTGCGGGGAAAGGAGGGGACAACAATGTGGACAATAGATGCGGTGATGAGGATGTGAGCGTATCGCAAATTGACTCAGCGTGGCGCTTTCAGCCAACACAATCAATCAATCAATCAATGCTCTGTTCGAAAGCGGCACACACGATAGTGCCCCTTGATTTGTCGTAGAATGCAGTTGGGAGCCTTCGAGCTGTCCCAGCTAGATGCTACAGACCCGATGGAGGTCATTGACCAGGATGTCGTGAACGGCGCCTTCCAGCGGCTACTGTCCAAGACGGAGACGGAACCAGAAACTGGAGATGATTCGGAAGATGAGACAAAAGACGGTGGTGAACCAGACGATGATGGCGGGCCGCTCGTGCCACGCGATCCACTGGCGTGAATGTGATGAAGTCTTGGGATTGTCCAGATGAGTACGAGAGTTTGGGTTCGAACTCGGAATATGGTCAGTTTTCTGATGACAACTACGTGGAGCCTGTCCGTCGTCAGCAAGAAGAGGAGGGGTCATTAGATGACGACGAGTCACCACAAATGGATGAAGCTTTTATAGAGGCACTCGGCGGTTCCTTGGCCATAGATCAGATGGACCAGGCGGCACTGCGGGTCATGGAATGGAGTCCAGCATCGTCAATATTTAAGGACGAGGCGTCGTGTTTCCGCAGCTTGGTACAAGAGCCTGCACGCCCAATGCTGGAACTGCAGACGAAGAAGAACTCGCCGCTTGATTTGATATTCTATTTTCTACCGAAGAGTCTGAGGAAGCGCATAACAAGAGAGACGAATCGTGTCAAGAGGCAAACGGTGGACCAGCGAGCGCGTTTTGAGCGAGCAAGAACGCCAAGAACAGAGAACTCCCAGACACTCCGTGGGATCAGGCGACGCATTCGCAGGGAGGATTACTACACTCCACGCGAAATACTATGTGTGATTGGGCGTCTCGTGGCTCACATGTTGAACCCAACGCGGCGGTTTTCCCTTCACTGGGCGATGGCCGACGATGGAGCAATGAGTGCAGGTTCTTTTGGTAAGCATATGGGCCGGAATAGGTGTACATCGATTCTACGCGATCTTCATTTCTCAAATAACAACAAGCCGAACCACCGAGACAAACTTTGGAAGCTTCGGGATGTAGTGGATGTGCTGCAGGATCGATTCAGAAATGCGTGGACCCCACCAAATATCATCTCATTTGATGAAGGCGTCTTACTATCGACCTCTAGACGCAACACTACCAGAATGTTTATGCCAGATAAGCCCCACCGCTACGGGACCAAGATGTTCATGACCTGCGATTCGGTTACTGCGTACTGCCACAGGTATGTACTGTTTAGATTTCTTTTTATTTGCCAAGTCGTAAGTCATGGCTTGCTAGGTTCTGATCGTGCTCTTCATGTTGTATCTTACAGGTTTGAAATATATATTGGCAGACGCCAAGCGGATGAGTCTGCTGAGCAGGCATTCGACCATAAGACGGGGGCTGCGGCAGCCATCCGAAACTTGAAGACCGTACTTGCTGGCCATGATCGTGGGCTCCGAGTTGTGGTTATTGACGGCTTTTACTCATCAGTTGCTTTCGCGAACCAGCTTCTGTCCATGTTCGTTACCGGAACGATCATGACGAATCGACTGGGCTTCGACAGTGAGATAGTTGAACGGCGGAAGGTGCGGCCACGCGCAATCGAGCGCGGGTCATTCAAGTTCTCGAGATCAGTAGCGGTACCCACCAAGGTTGCGTGCCATCGGTGGGACCGTAAACCAGTACACTATCTTGCGACTGGTGTGTCCATGGCGGAGAATAGAATTCAGCGAAATCTAAAGGGTTCGGGGCGTTCTTCGTTCAAGTGCCCGAGGCTGGTGACTGACTATCAATAGTGGATGGGTGGAGTCGATGTCCATGACCAGCTCCGCCTCCGGTCGTCGTCTATCCAGCTTTCGTTTAGGTTTCGGAAGTATTACAAATGCATTTTCCTCGGGCTTCTAGACCTCGCGCTCGTCAATGAATACCTAACACACAAGGAAGCGAGCCGGCTCGCTGGCGTGTCTGCTATCAAGCGATTTGAGTGGTACAATATGCTGCACAAGCAGCTCTCACAGCTCAAGGACGAAGACTTCGAAGCCACCACCACACCGATACCATCAGCACGCAAGCGACAGCGCCGCGCAATCTCTGGGCACGCCTTGGTGCAAATGAACAACGGGGTGATTGTGAAGGGTGGGATCCAGAAGAGACGCCAGCGGGCGTGCAAGGTTTGCTCGCTTTACCGTGGGGAGCAAAAGAAGTCGTTTCAGACGACATACTACTGCCCGGACTGTTTGAAGGACGACGCAAAGTTCTATCTGTGTGAGACGACGCGCAGAGGTGGCGACAAGACGTGTTTCCAAGTGTGGCATGGGGACTTTGCATGTGGAGCCGAGATCCCCGGACACCTTGGCAAGCGAGTGGTGTTGCGCCGCGCTGCCAAGGGAGTCGGTCATCGCAAAAAGACTCGCCGCAAGATTATTTGTGAAAACGAAACTGAGGAAGCAAGTCAGGATGAGCGCTTGGTTAAGAATGTGTAGAAGCCAGTTGATCAATTGATTATGTGCTCCCTTCTCCATAAAATGTACTGCTTGGGTCGAGTTGTTCAATTTATGGTGTGGGTGGGCGCTGTCAGACATTGTGGATTGTTGGGACTGCGGGTTCTATGTCCGCATTCGTCCGCTGTTGTACTCGCGACTATTTCTACTCGCGTGTTTTACGTCGTAAGTATCAGCTTAGCAGTCGTTTGGGCCACCATTATGTTGTAAGATATACGACTTACCGTGAGAAAACCTTTCGCATTTAATACCCTCACCGCGTTGGATAGGCAGGTGGAAGATACATCACTATACAAACGCGCAGGTAGTTTCTAAGTTGTAAGTTACGACTGTAAGTGGTTCACGCTGTTGTTTCGCGGTAACAGAGGGGTTAAATCCGATAGAGAATCTTTGGGGGACGTTGCACGTGCCGTGTACGGTAAAGGACGTCAGTATCGCTCTGTGGGAGAGCAGGGAACGGCGGTGATCAAGGCGTGGGCTAAAATCACCCCTGAGCGTCTTGCTGGGCTTCTAGAATCGATAGACGAGCGCTGTATCGAGGTGATACACCTCCACGGGCGCGAGACACACTACTAGGCATCTTCTAGAGCACTGATCGCATCTACATGAGCTTCAGCGCAGGCAAAAGCATTATTATCTCTATTTATATATCGACCCCTATTTTTCGTCATTTGCGCGATAACATTTGCTAGAGTGGTCGGATTTCGGATCTGAAATCACATAGAGAGTCGACGGAAAACCGCGAGCTAAATTATGCTAGTTATCATTCATTTTCCTCGACTTCAAAATTAATATTCGAAAATTTCGGGTGTCGCTATCTATATGTCGCGGAGGGTATCCAATGCAGGCAGTGTTATATAGACAACTCACAGTTATGCGACTCATAATTAGGTGACAAACACAATTATGAAACCGCATTTCGCTCGACAAAATTTTGCATACAAAATGTAGTATTATGTTGTATGCTGCGCAGTTATTGGACAAAAAACGTTGTGACAGTCACCACACGTCCCAAAACACTTCGCAAACTCCGAACAACAGCAAACAAAACCGACGCGTAAGAATGGCGCCCCGAAGGTACCTCTCCTTCACACGGAAGAGAGCTCTGCAGGCTCACCACCGGGAGAACGCTAGAATCACGCAAACGGATCTCTGTCGATGGGTATTGGAGGAGTTTGGAGTCCATGTTGGGCTGTCAACGATAAGAAAGATTATCAACGAGGCCGCGCCGTTCACCCTGAGGTTGTGAAACCACCGCGCTCAATGCGCGCTAGGATAGCACGGTACGGCGCAGTGCGATATTTTCAATATGGATGAAAGCGGTCTATTTTATCGCATGCAGCCTTCAGGGACCCTGGCTACGATGGTGATATGGCGTCTTGAGCTCGTTGTGTCAAATTGCGAAGTGATATTGATTGATTTAGTTCCATTCGTCCCTTGCTTCTTTCTAGGCCCTCCTGTACACTACCCTCCTTAACATATATGCCCTGCAGCCGCCGTGGCATGCAGGGCCGCTGACATGCTAATCGTCTCACTTGTCGAAATTCACGAGCATCCTGCCTCGGTGGGATTCAAAACGAATCTCCAGAACGCTTGGATTCCTCGAATCTCCAGTGTCGTCAAGGATGCATGCCTGTCCATATGCATGCGTTGTCGGTCTGGCACTCGGCGTGGTTGCCGCGCGCAACGCCACACTGCCCCCCAAGACTGGACGACCTCAAAGCTGAAAGTCAAATGCCGAATACGTGCCACGATGACCTTTATTCTTTCCATACATTTATGCGACTTTCCGGCGACATCTAATGTACCCATACTGCCCGGATAGGTACCCATTGGGGGACTTCCAAAACCTGCATACCACTCTAAATAAATTTTGAGTAAAACTCACATAAGTTGTCGAAAAGCAAGCGCATAAACGGCGACAGGGTTTATTTAACGCAGGATAAGCCTCGCATAGAATCGAGTTTATGCGAGAACCGCAAATCTGCAACCTTAGATATTGACTTGCGATATGTATGTTTATGCGACCGCACCCCCTGAACCTGCATATATCTTTGTGAACAGGCGTGGCAACGCAGCATGCGCAACTTGGTGGCGAGTGATAACACTAACGATGGCCTCGCATGACGACTGCGTCGCCTGGCAAGCAAGCGTACCTGTTGAGAAAGACGATGTCGACGACAAGATCATGCCCCGACGCGAGTGGTGTTGGTGCCCCGCGTGTTCTTGCTACTGTCACTCACAGATCTCGACCGAGGCGCGTGCAGGATCTACCAGATCCGTTGGTGAGGAGGTTACTGCCAGCTATGGCGACCAATTTTGGTTCGCATGTACGTGCGAAGGTGAGCCGCTATAGCTCGCTAGTGTGAAGGTGAAAACCACGCGATGTGGGAAGGTTCGTAGTCATGTAGAGTTTTGTTCATAGCTTGTTCAGCAGCGTGAAGAAACATTCAGTATGTCGATGTTCGTTCCGTTCGAGTAAATATTTGCCCATGCCGAGTTGGCGGGCGTCCCAAGACATTGCGTAGTCAGCTAATGACGCACACGCATCATGCACGGCCTCTGGTGCTCGACGAGGAAGTGCAGGCGACGGAGCACACACCTCCGTTTCTTAACGTATACCGAGCGTGTGAGCAATAAAGATTCGCAACGTCGACTCATCCATTATGCCGCCCCATGAGTTGTGGTGTACGCGGCAGTAAGGTATTGTTTTGAGAACCATCGACAGCGTCGATTTCACTGGTGGAACCGATAGATACCGATTCGTCTATGCAACATGTATCTTGGTCAATCGAGGTTTTGGATGTCGAATTTTGGGACCAAGACGAGGCCGACCCTTCAGCTGTGAATAGAATTTGACCAAAACTGTAGGTAATTCTGACATAGATTTGCTGTCTATGCAGGTTTTGGAAGTTCCCCCATTAAAGCACCTGATATGTACCCATCAGGGGTGCAACTCGAGCAAGTCGTAGTCATCCAAAATTCAAACCGGGATATCTTGAGAACCACTGCTCCTATTAGAGCGCTAGTTGCACCGCCAAATCGGTCGCATTTTTCTCTTCCACATACAATCGCACCAAGGCACTGAAACTGCGCTCCCTGCATGCCCGTTTGGAAAACAATACCACGAACCATTTTGCTGTCTTCCTCGCGTAAGATTACACACCGCGCTCCCTCCATGGCAGAGAGCTGCGCGACTAAATTCTCGAAGTTCACACCAGCTTGCTGATCCCCAAGCTGGTAGTGTTTTAGGTTGCTGTACTGACTAGCCGTGAACGGAACTCCCAGCGCCGAACTGATCTCATTTCGAATCTGGCGTGGGTTGCCGTCCACGGCAATCTGCGATGCAGCCCTTCCAAACAAGTCATCATCATCGATTTTGGAATTGTTCAAATACGAATAGAAAATAGCCTCTGTACACAAATGATTGTGGCTCGTGTTCTGCAATCACCACAATTAGGTGCATTAGTCGCAAGCACAATAGCACGGTCACGTTAGCGCGCAGATCTAAACCGAACACACCTCATTGTTGACCACCATCGTCCAGGAGCCTGTCGATGAATCACACACGCGTTCACAGTCAAACGCGCTGTGCTCCCCGTAAATCTGGCAGTCGCTTGGTATCGCTGTCCACTTGATCGCGACTTCTGGTAGCCGGCATGAATACACTCGAACATACGCTGGCTGAGAGTGCGTGATTTCTTTTGGGAAAAGGTCCAGACGGCCCGTGAACATGATATTCTTCCTGTGCGCTTTCGCTAAGTACGCACTGTGACGAGCGCGCAGCAGTCTACGGTCACAAAGACATAAAGGCGAAGAAACGATGAGAAAAAGCACTACGTCGACGTGCATGTCGATCGAGCCGCACCTACCTGTTCCGAGCTTCGCGACCAGTTGACTGCCGTACTCTGTACGCCACGTTGTGCAGCGCACAGTACTTTGAAATCGGCCAGCACCGATTCCTGAGTCGTATGGACCGCCCCACGAAAACCTGCGAAGGTCGGCAGCTTCACACGGACTCCTCGTGTGTCTGCGGCCTCTGCTGCAGACGCCAATGCCTGGCGGAGCGGCACCGCCTTCTTTGGACGACACAGGTAGTCACTAGTGTCGTTCCCAAACGCGTCTGATGGTTCATCTACTGCCACATCTACGTGACAGGGAGTGGTTAGACGTGAACTGCTCATCATGACCATACCAAAATAATTACCACCATCGACAACATACTAATATCAAAGTCCAGGGTGGCATCCGCTCCGCTGCCCTCACCATACGCAGAGCCGTGTACGGCAACCTGGGTGGCAACATCCACCTCATCTTCACCGTCAGCCGAGCTTACCACACCGTCCGGCGCGGCATCTTCAACCTCATCACCGGGGCTCAAACCGGCTGCTGCTGGACGTTCACGTTTCTGTCTTTTCTTGATTTTCCTAGCGCCAACGAGTGTGATCGGCAATGGCGCAATTGCCACTTGTGTCCTTCGGCCGAAAAAGACAGAATCACTAGACGAAATGACGATCGGCATCAACTGCTCTGGCAACCACCGAACTCAAGATCCGCCCACCAGCCCGCCGAAAACTACCGCGTAAATTTCAGGGTATTATTCGCGTATTTTACGCGGTAAAATACCCCGACCAAATGGTCTTTATATGCAAAACAAATAGGAGCTCTATTGTACTTTTCGTAAGTCATGGTAACAAAACAAAAAATCGTACAAAAATCAACGTAGCAGTTCGAGCAGGAGACGGTTCAAACCGGACGGACGGGCAAAGGATGGAGGAGAGTCTCCTCTTGCTGAACCATGTGCTTAATCATACGAAATTCTAATCATTTCCAAAACAATGGAGGGCAAACGACACGAGTTCAGCGAAGGTGAAAAACATATGATCGCCAAATGCTACGCATTTTTCGGGCTCCAGAAAACACTAGGCATATTCAAGGGAAAGGAAACGAACGAACTTGTAGCCGAATGTCTTGGGCCACCATCAGCAACCGTAGCGCGCATCATGGCGCATTATCGGAGCGACGCTGAAGAGAAGTTTGAGGTGAGTTTGCCCAGTTTTAATATGGTCCGTTAACAACAGGTTAACCTGACAAATAATATTTTGAAAAAAAGGGAAATTCCAAAAATAGGGGGCGCCCATGTACTTACGACCTGGACGAAATTGCCCCGACCATTCGTGACTTCGTGAGCATTCAGAACACAGAGGATGTGCCAATCACGGCACAGCACGTGTCCGACCAGATTCCAACGATCTACAACATAGTGCTTGGCACTAACATTGTGACGAGCATTTTACACGATCTCGGTTACCATCACCTAAAGGGGGAGAAGCGGTACATTTCCGCAGAGTCCCTGGGCAACATCGCATTTCGCAACCAGTATCTGGCGAAGAAAATTGCGAATCGTGTTGAGCGCACTGGCCCTCGCGGAGAGGTCACACTTGGGGTCCTTCGTCCAGAGGTTTATCTTGACGAGTCGTACTGTAACGTCAACTACGTCACAAAAAAGACGTGGTTGCCGTCTGACAAACGAGATCACAGTGGTCACCGTTTCACCCAATCTATCCACGCACCCGATTGTGTATCTGCCATAGGAACGTGATATGGGCAATGGGTGAATTCTACAACCACAAGGAGTCGTACCGATCCAAGCGTACGGCATTTGAATGGCTACGGTGCGACTGGGATTCCCAAGGAAAAGACTCCGACGCCCTTTGCGTGCCAGGGAAGCGAACTGACGAGGCTGTGAAAGATATATTGAATGTACTGGCAATATGTTCGTTTTCAAGCTATATTCAGTTTGCAACACTGACAGGCAGCATTACCACTCCGATTCGCGATATTATTTCGACTGCGCCCGGTGATAAGTGGCTTGCTGGGACTCCGATTGCTGTCATGGCTCAGAAATTATGCACGGAGCATGGGAATGCATGGTTTGTGGACTCCCTCTGCGACGATCGTAACTCATGGCAAATTCCTTGTGACGGTGATCGAGATTGGGATGTGGTTGTGGCTCCATGCAACGTGCATTCTATGCATTGGACATTGATATGTGTTCGTATGAAAACTTCCGAGGTTTTAATGTACGATTCACTGGGACAAGATGTGCGGCAAGATTCCACCCGCGAGCGACCCGAGACGACTATTATTCCCGCTATCGATGAATGGAGATTGAAGCGACATCCAGGGTACGTATGGAAAAATGGACGTTCAGTGAGATACACGGTCCTCGACAAGCCGATGGTGTGAGTTGTGGCATGTTTGTGCTAGCAATGACTTGGCGTTTCCTTCGAAACACGTACGATGGTTTTGGAGGCCAAAAAGGGACAATACCGAGCACCGTTGTGAAGACACTGCGTATGAGATTGCTCTGGCATTTAATTGCCGCTGGAGATTTACAGATTGTGATTCCATCTTCCAACGACATGCACCAAGTCACAGCAACAGATAAGCTATTGGATGCATTCATTCAACATAAATTAGTGTAAGCTACCGATGTAATTTGGCTTTGAAAAATGAAGTGTTGTGGCGGACGTAGAAATAGATCATGTATGTTGTGGATTGTCGACATTGACGAAGCCAATGATCGAACCGAAGCGATCGAATGCTGAGGCTAAGTTCCTAGTTGTTCACGGCTTGTCCACTTGGCAACCATGTCGAATCGATCACCATGCTGCCGATTATAGAGCATCTCCGCGTACAAATTGAAATCGCGGTCCAATGACACAGACGTCTGGCGGCTGTGAGCAACATCGCGGTCGCGTAAGCATCATCGAGATCACCCTTTATCTGGAGCGCGCGTTGTCGGTGACCTCGTAGCATCGCTTGCAGCTGATCGCCTTCTTGCTCAATAGGCTTCTCTCGATCTTGGAGTTCGAGCAACCGAGAAAGCACCATCTTCTTCACTAGCGTGCCTCCAACTTGATCGTTGGCTGTGTCCTCCACCGTGGGCGCAGCAGTGGAGCGGTGGCGTTTTCTAGACCCCTGGGCGGACGATTTGGTGTTGTCTCGTGAGCGCTTCGTAGATTCCTTCCGTCTGTGAGACGGTGCCTGGCGATCTGACGTCCCCACGCAGCGCTCACCGCGCATATCGTCCTCTCCCTCCGCTGCTACCCCACCACGCTCGCCTGCTGTGGTTCTCGGGGTCGGCATCGGAGTCTGCGATGTAGCCACGGCCTCGGGAAGCGACAAGTTCATTGCTCTGATGTGCTCTTCGCTGAACGATAAAGAAGAAGAAGAATGAACGACAATCGGCGCGAGTTTGGGTTGTAAGAATCGCGAAGTCACCGGTAAATTTCACGGCGTCAATTTTTAAACGGAAGCGACCATGGTATTTTACGCCGAAGATTCTAGAACTCGCGGCAATTTTCATGTCGTAAATTTATAAACGAAAGCGATGGACGTAATTTACGCTATAGATTCTATCGTAGTATGTATTTTGACAAGCGAGTGATCGAATTATACAGGAACCTATGTACAACGTGACGATTGCACCCAATAAACAGTGGGACTTAGATGGTAGTTTACAGGCTGGATCCGTACTGTAAATGTAAACTACCGATGTTATGTTGCTATATTGCAACATAAGATTGGTTATATTGTTGGTCGGCAACATATGTTTTCGCTGTTGTTGATCAACAACGCTCCCACTAGACCATTAACTCAGAGACGAGACAATACAGTAATTAGCCCAATAAGAAACAATTAAAAATCAATACACTCGTATAGCTTGGCTTCGCGTTTTTAAACGTCAAAACCTTAAACTCACTGGTTTAAATGAGTCCGAACGACACCTAGAACCAATCATCTTCCAACAATTGCAGAAAAAGTCAATCATCTTTCGAAAAATTGAATAATAGCCTTTGGTTGGCAGGATTTTACCAATCTACCCAATCATTGACAAATGCATAGACTCCGTTTGGGCTCGTTTCTCATTTTCGCACGATCTTCCAAACCACACACCATTGTAGTTCTCATTTATTGATTTGCCACCGTGACTGATTTTCACCACCGCATCAGGCTTACAAAAGGGGAGAAGCGCCTGATCTGTACGGAGCACGCCCACACCAAGCAGAAACTCAAGCATTTAGCGGAGTGGGCGTGCGCCAAGTTCAACCTGAGAAAGCCCCCCGCAATACCGACGCTGAGCAAGATCATCAAGAACAAAGCCAGCTATCTATCTACTTCTGTGGAGTTTTTGGAGCACAAGAACAGTCGCCGCAGGGCCAATATGAACACGACGTTGCGCTTGTGGAATTCACCGCGTTTGTAGAGGTGCACAAGATACCGCTATGCGGGGAAATGATTATGATTCACGCTCAAAAGATCGCTACGCTACAGGGCATGCCGCTTGACGATCGCCCACACTCTGGAGGGCGTGGTTGCGGCACTTCCAAGCGCGATACGGTATCAAGTGGCGGCGCGCTTACGGTGAAAATGGCTCGGTGAACCTGAAGCTCGCTGCAGCACAAATACAAGCTGTTAAATCAGTAGTGCGTTCGTATCGGCCTTCTGAAGTTTTTAATATGGATGAATCGGCGTTATTTTACAACGCAGGGCCACGTGGGTCTATCTGTCTCAATGAAGCGCCAGCTCTCAAGCAGAGCAAAGAGCGTTTGACGATGGCATTGTGTGCCAATGCTGATGGCTCAGAGAAAATACCTATCCTATTTATTGGGAAAGCCGAGATGGCTTGCCCGGAAGTCCGACGAGCTACAGTACTGCGCAACAAAAAAGCCTGGATGACGACATCGGTGTACCAGCGTTGGCTAAAGGAATTTGATTCTAAGAAGCGTAAAGAGGGGTCGCGCGCACTCTTATTGGTGGACAAAGCGTCGTCCCATGCTAAGGAGGGGCTTGAGTTGACCAATGCTCGTGTTGTCAAACTACCCCCCAATACGACCTCCCACGTGCAACCAATGGACCAAGGAATAATCTACTGTGTCAAACGGGGTGTATTGAAACGCAAAATGCTGAATGCATATCACGAGATTGATTCAGGAGAGGAATCCCCATTTAAAGTGGGTCCACTCGCCGCTATGAACTGGTGTGTTGAGTCATGGGACACGGTGACCTCGAAAACCATCGCGAACTGTTGGCATCATTCTGGTTTAATCGATAAGGGTAGTGTGTCATTCATGCTGACAAACATGCTGGAATGAAATTGCAGCTGGTTGTTAAAGCAGTACGTTCGAAAAGCACTGAAGCATGTACCGAACTGATTATCTTGTTTTTATTATCAAGCCTCATTGTTTCTTATTTGGGCTAATTACTGTATTGATATACCTACGTATAGGTCGATATTCATAGCGGAAATTAGTTTAAACTCTGTAATATATAAATCACCTGTCCAAAACGAAAATACACGGGTTGTGCGTAAAGACGGAGATCTCTACTTACGACTTAGTCAAATACGCAGAGAGTGTGTCGCGCGGTAATAAATGAGTGGTCGACAAAGTAAGCTTGATACTACGCTACTGCTAGCCATTCATCCTGGCCTAATCAACTCCACTTCACCAGCTAGCTTCACAACAATAAATCAATTTCATTTTGACAATGGACGCCGCCTCCGTAGTTCTTCGCCTCCAGCCCGCCCTTGATGATGAAGAAGAAAACCTCCGTTTGTTTGAAGATTCGTACGGTGACGCGACGCACCACCGCGAAGAAGAATCCTCCTGAGTGCCGCACAGCGAAATTATGACACCTTACGCAGTCTCTCTACGTAAAATTCACAGGTAGAACACGAAATTGTTGCGTCGAGATCGGCGAGAGCTTGAAGCAGGGCACGCGTGCCACAGGAGTGGGTAGTCTTTAGATGTCTGAAAATGTTGGTACCGGTAATTGCGTTGTGTCTAAATTGTAGGGATGTCGTTGCCATATGTGTAGACTCGTTTCTTTTGTTGATGATACGCGATTCACGGGGATGTCAGTGTTTGCGTTGTTATCTACACTTTTCGAGGTATCTGTCGTATTGTGATAAATATCACTATTTCGTATTGATTTAGTAATTGCGTTTGTGGTCTACTGTTGTTCTAACCAGTGCCGTCAAAATACCCCTTTTGTTCGCGAAAGGGTTAACCCTATCGTTCCCAGAATGTCACTTTAAGTATCATTGTACATTTCCAGGTAGGTGGGTATTCTTGCAATAGCAAATGCAAGTGAAACTGTGAAATTGCACCTTGTTTTGCTAGTCAAATTTGCTGAGCGGTCGGTTGCAACTCTTGAGTTTCGTCCAACGATTTTGCGACCTTAGATGCCACTCATCGCGTTTATTTCTTGAATCCCGTATTTTTCATGCTTACAGTACTACTTCGGTAGTAAGCTTATTCTATCTGGAGTTGTACCTGCCCTCGTCTTGTACT
This sequence comes from Pythium grandisporangium, assembly GCA_023336285.1. Taxonomy (NCBI): domain Eukaryota; phylum Oomycota; class Peronosporomycetes; order Pythiales; family Pythiaceae; genus Pythium; species Pythium grandisporangium. Next base: position 32,816 of record JAADWT010000133.1, read on the forward strand.
GTGCCGCTAAGACCCGCACAACTTGTGCACGTCTAGCATAGCAACGCGCGCTGATGCGATTGAAGATGTCCTAGCGCCACTAAAGAATCTACATCGCACATCGTCTTCTGCGCCTGCCCACATATACATTCACATCTTGGCACGGGCATGATGTGATCCAGGGTCATCATCAGCGGCAGCAGTTGAGGGGGGGGGAGGCATCAAGCCGTACCTGGGTTGTGCTCTCTGGTCTGACGCCTTGTTCTGGATGAGGCAGATCACCCTGCATCAGTGATCGGCAAAAATGATTTGGTCGACTTCAACTAAGAGATCTGCCTGGATTTGCGCAAGTTGAAGAGGACCAAATATACTTACGATTGTATGTGCATGTTCCATGAAAACCATGCTCGTGCTTTGCAAAGAGTCGATTCGCACAAACATCTTACGCCAATTACCAGTAAAATGTTCTTGCTGATCAAAGCCCTACGCTGATAACTGTACGGATATAGACCCAGCAGGCCAACCTACATGAGCCTCGTGACTGCAAGCTAATTCATGAGAAATAAGTTTATAATCTTGGCTGGAAACTGAGACAACATCGACTAGTAGTACTCGATAACAAACAAAAGCGATTATTGATATGGTGTGATCTCGACTACCGGGAACAGTATCGCGAAACTCGACACAACAAGCCAGATCCACCTAGATGCCAGGTGCTTGATGATGTGAACTGCACATATACTGGGCATGGTGCCGAAGGCAACTGGACCCACGTAAGCTGCCAGCACTTGATATTGCCGATGAAACACAATCGAGGATGGCGTCCTTGGCCGCCAGATCCACGTGGATGCCAGGAG